>UXGD01000133.1:0-91470 GCA_900474315.1 Torymus auratus
TTTATTAGTATTAAAGAAATATTTATTTGAATAGTAGCAAAGAAATATTTTTTTGAAACAAATAATTATTTTTTTAAATTCAAATAAACCTTCTTTGTGTCAAAAAAATATTTCTTTAATACTAATAAATTTTTTTTTGTCAGTGTATAGATTCGTATTTTTTGTAATTTACTTGTTTTATAAAAGTATTATTGATCTATTGATCTATATGAAAAAGCGCATTATTATTTTAAAGTATTCACTGAAATGAGCAAGCGAATATTTATTTATATCAAGAGACCGATATTACGCGAATTCCAATTCCGGTCACTGGCGCTGTGTATTCATTAATTTAATTTCAATAAATACATCGAATAAATGGCTATTTTATTTTTAAAAGCTGTTATACTCAACAAGAAAACGTTTCGCGCTTGTATAATATTGATTGAATATAAAACAAACATTGCATTTCTCTATTCTTCGTTAATGTAAGTATTAATAGTCAACACGAAACACAGCCAATACTAATAACTACAGAGAAAGTTTTAAAATAGAAATCGAAATGCAGAACCCGATAAAACAAACAATTATACGTATATAAATGTAGATTGAATTTGCCATTGTATATTGAAAATTTTGCCCTTTCACCAATATTCGATATGAAAAAAAAAATCCTACGTCTCTCCATTCTTTCCATTAGAATAACTTCCACAATCAGCGCTAACTCGCCACGCTAACACGGATATATAACAATCAGTACGAGCCATTATTTCCAATCCACTCTTCGCTTTCCCTTCACAACAACACAACGTCCACAGACACATATACACACAAGTTATAATCTAAAATCCATCCCGTATCGCTCACAATCAAACCTCTCTCTGCCATCTAACTCTCGCAGCGCAGAGCTCGGGCCACTGCCGAGCACGCAAACAAAAAGAACAAAAAAACAATGCCACCAACCTACATATCCTAATCGTCAATTTTTCGCGTCCCGCTTCCATTACCCGTGCACAATACCTCGTGCGCCGCGCGGCTCTCTTTTTAATCTCTCGCGGAACTCTCTCGCTCCCTCTCTATCTATCCCCGCGCTCGCTCGCTCGCCTTTTCCCGTATTCGCGATTTCGCGTTTCCCGCCGCTAATAGCGGAACAATACGCGCCGCGCGAGTTTTCCTGCTGCATATGCGCGCACGAGAAACTCGCATCCGGAGAGAGAGACGTGGTAAGAATGGAGTAGTAGTGTACTGCGTAGTAGTACGCCCAGTATGCGATTCGAGTTTCCGTGTTCCTGCGGAAATCGCGTATCGAGAGGGAGATTTTTTTTTCCTAGTTCGTTTTTTTTTCGGTACACTGGAATCAAATTAGCGCGTACAGGCGTGTATCGAATTTTTCCGACGGGATTTCCCGTGCCGTAGGGCGCGCGTGTTGTTGCGAAACTATACACACGCTGACATAATTTCTAATTGGGTTCACAGTGGCGTATGCACGCGCACTAACTCGCTGCTCGAAAAGCTGTTGATGCAAAATGTATTTTTTAAACTTTTTTTTTTAAGTGTCGTTATTTTATATCTTTGAATATAAGCATTAACCGCTTTTAAATATCGCGTAAAACGACGTAACCATTAAACGCTTACAATTTTTACAACCGTTCGAGTTAAGAAAATGATCTACGGTCCGTTCGCTGTTTTTTCGGTATCAAATATTGCACTCCTAGCGCAAAATAAGCCCTTTTATACGAAGACGCTTTTGACGCACAGCCCCGAGCCATTCTTCAAAAGCTCGCGCGTACCAAGGTTATGATTTTTAGACTCTGGCAGTGGCGGCGGCGGCCGCGGGGGGAACAAAAAGTCGTGAAAAATGCACCTACGCGCGGCGAGCAATGCGCGCGCGCGTCTTATGCAAGAATTGTGACGCCGATAAATTACGGAGCTTACTTATGCAACGTTAAATATGCAACGTCGGGCATTTTTCAAATTACTGCGCGCACACATTTTTCGTACAGAGTGCGCGCAGACCGCACCGCGTATACTATCTACTTTAAATTGTAATACAATGTGTGTGTGTATATGTGTGTGTAAGGGGACTGGGAGGAAATTGCACCGCTAGCCGAGCTCTTAAACTGATGCATCTTAATTATGCAATTTAACGTTTAATTAGTCGCGAGCTAATCGCGGCCCGAAGTGATTACGGCTGCGCGTGTGCGGTAACGCGGAAAAATACGGTTGACGTTGGTGCACTTCAAAGAAGAGTCGATTTATTATTGCCGAATGTGCTAATTCTCTACGTTTTTTAACAGCTCGTCTTCTTTGCTACGAGTTGACAAAGTTACCGAAAAAAAGGATTATTTTTTTTAGTTTAAAGTCAGGTTAAAGTACTTTTTAGGGACAAGTGGAGAATTCTATTTTAACTTTAAGCATAGCTATACCGCACATGAAAATGAAACACAATAAAAGTGCTAGCATTTTGTATTATTTATTTTTTTTTTTTACTTCATACTTTGACGTTAAAACGTCTATTAATTTATCAATATCCTGGTAGAAAATTCTCTATATTGTCTGCCTATGATAGTATAAATTGGCTAGATATCTTAACTATAAATAAGTGTAGTTCTGTGCACTATAATTTAGCTAACGACTAGCTAAATTAACTAATTTTTCTATCTAAGAATTGGTTAAGCTTTGAAGATATTGATTTGAGATATAGTTAGCTAAAAACTAGGTAATTTATGGTTAATATTTCTACCAAAGCTTAAGCACATTTTAGCCAGATCTAACACTAAAAATGTGACGTTATTACAGAAGTTTCTAGCTAACTTTTAGCAAAAAAAGAACCATATTCTCAAAATTTATAAATAGAATATGCTCGAGATTTCTACCAAATTATATTCAATATTTAACTATCCAACAAAGCCCATTGATCTCAACATACAGCTCGCCAATCTAAAAAGCATTCTACACCCGACAAGCAAATCAACAACATCATCAGCGAAATTAGCATTACGTACTCTCGCCGGAACGTCGACTCTTGTACTCCATTAACGCGCCAAATACCTCGACACGCGCGTACATGCGCTAATAGCGAATCTGATTATTAATACGTAACACGAGAGTGAGAGAGAGAAAGTAACGTGCGACTACGCGTGTAGGTACACGTCAATCCGGCGACGACGAAACGGTAATAATACACTATCGCATTTGTGGTCGGTATCATCCGGCCAGTGGTATCAGAGTGGCGAAGAGAGAGGAGAGAGAGAGCTTTAGTCATCAATTACGAAATACACATACTGCCAGTCGATCACGATTAAAAGACAATCAGTCCATTTGGCCGCGAAATGTCAGCTCGATCTGGCCTATCCAAGTTGCCAACCAACACACGTGTGGGGAGGATGAGTATGTCTGTGTACATGTGTATGCGGAGAGAGGAGAGATGATGACGCGTAAGACTGCCAGGTCAAATGTTTCGGGTCAATTTTAAGTGAATAAGGTTTACGAGCCAGCTGTACATGGAAGCATACGTATATAACGATGCTTTGTGAAATTTCCTTTGTGATGTAAATCATCATCCACTTTATTAAAGTATACTTTTTATTTACAAAAAGAAAGTTAAAAATTCCCAAAAGCTACATAGAAAACACCCCGAACCTTTTCCCAATTCGACGTTACTCCCTGTTTATAGTTTTTCATCTTATCCTCAACTCTATCTCAGCAGTGCATCTAGTATTCATCCGACAACGACACCACTGTCACGCGAAGAAAAGTCTCTCTACTACTGTGCATATATATACAAAAGATAGACAAACCCAATCGCGCGTGTATTTACACGGGGTGTCGATTCTACCTCCGCAGCACGTTTTACACGAATGCGCGCTCGCGCTATCATACGAGCGACGTTTTATCGATGGCCAAGAGAACCAAACCACGAGTCTGACAATCGACTGCTGCAGCAGCAGCAGTACTTCGATATATACATGTACATACATATACACGTATACGTACGTACACAGAGCTGCTTTCTATCTCTCGGAGTTTCGTAATCGAACAGCAGTGGCAGCACACCACGAGAGGGTGGAACAGAGATGGGAAAACCGCGGTATGCATCGGTACGGAAAAAAACGGAGGAATTCGATCAAAGGTACTGCATCCGTGTATAATCGAGATTACGTATACATGTATACATGTGTATGTATATTGGAAGTGAAACACGTCGCGGGCATGGGTTCATATACGTATAGAGGAAATATTTCGTTTTACTTTTCCGGGCACCAAAAGCGGATTGGTGTATAACGGCCGTCGACGGGGGCTTTATAATTGATAAAAATATCAATATAACGGATGGGAGAGAAAGAGAGAGAGAATGGAAATGTCGAGCGGGCGGTCAACGATTTGTATATGGGTGCGGTGTATTGAGTTGTTCGTCGATGTGTTATATTGTCATGTCGACTTTCCGGACACACTTTTGCGATGTCAAGTGCGGAAAGTTGGTCAAAGAAGTTGTTAAAAGTGTCAATACAGCTATCGGTACTCACTAAGTGTTCTGGAAATATTCAATATTACGGTCGCGTCCATGTTTGACTTACCTGAAACAGAAAAGAGAATAATCGTTATTGCATGTACGATAAAGCCAAGTATTGTATTGTGTGTATAAATATATACGAATTCATTGTTTGGAATTATAAATGTAGGTATACGTTTTCTACAAATAACTCTTGTTATCTGAATCGAGAACAATGAAAAAATGTGGTATATACTTTTTAAACAAGAGACATATAATCCCTCACACTTGAGTAAATAATAAATTACAGTATATATATCATATGAATCATTTATTCATAAAAAGCTCCTTTGCCTCAAATACAAAAATCATTTCAAGCGCCCATCATCGATACCAAACAGCTCATCACCGCTTCCCCTTAACAAAAGAGAGTGCTCATATCCCGGCAAGCATCATCCAATACTCCCCCCTCCCTCCACGTTGAAAAAAACATCATCGTCGTCGTTCTAACAACTCAATCGAGCATAAACAGCCCCCCAGCAGACAGCGCATCGCAATGAACCCCCACGTATATATACACGCTCTCAGGTGCAAAGCAAAACCGATGCACATTTCCTGTGGAATAGTCTCGCGCGCGCCTCGTTCAAAGACACATACACAGGCATCGAGTCTTGAACTAGATCTTGAATTACCCGCGTGTGTGCAATTAGCGACTCGGCGCGAGAGCAGAGAAGTGTGCAAAGCGAAGCGATGACGGGGCAATGAGCTGCTCGCGGGAGGAGCAGCAGCAGCAGTCATTCCTGTTATGATTCATCAGAGCGTCAACGGCGCCGCGGCGGTGAACTTCTATAATTGACGATGATTCAATGCGGCGGGAGCGCGCGAGGCGCGGGTTTTGGAAATTTTTCGTAGCGGTAGAGGTGATGGAAGGTGAATGGAAGGGTGAAGGTTGAACGGGCGATTATAATATTTATTTTTGTGGTGATTTTTATTATGTTGAATTTTAAAAGTTGTGCGTGTGCTACGAAAAGTTTATGAAGTACAGAGATATATTTTATTGAATGTTTTTTACCAACGATAAACATTACTGTCAAAAAAGTGCTTTTTCAGTTGGAATAGTATCTGGTAAGCTATATACGGTATGTGGACTGAAATAAAAATCTGAATTTACTAATATTTTTATGGGGTCCACTTTATCAATAACTTTTAGTGAAACAACGAGTGTAAACTATAAAACTAGGTAAACGAGTGTAAACTATAAACTACAAAACTTCCGTTTAAAATAACGTTTTTACGGCTTCCCATGGTACATAAAATATCTTGATAAAATGTGCCATTTTACAACTTTAGTCGAAACCGTATAAGGTTTATTTTTATCTGTACATTCATCTTTTTTGAAATTTGTAGATTAACTTACAAAAATCTGTACATTTATTTTTTATTGATAAACAATTAACTTTCTATTTGAAATAATCAGCATCATTTTATAAAAATAGGTTAACAGCCTATTAACCCTTTGTGGCAAAGTGGCATCCCCTGATGCCACCTACTTTTAAATAGTTTGTTGCGATTTCAAAGTAGTTTTTATTCAATTTAGCCGATGTTTTTCGTAATTTTTTCGTAACTAATCTATTAGGCATCCCATGGATCGGAACTGAAATTTTAAAGTTGAATCCATGTAGAATAAAAGTTATCGCTCGAGCACATTTATCTCCTTCATTTTTCAAAATTTTCTAGGACATTATCGATTCTTGTAGATGGATGACAATAAATTAATATCGCTCCAAGGGACGCGCGCGTTAAAAACGAAACAGAAATCGATTTTTATTTGATTTAGCTCTGTGTCAACGGAAAAGCCATTAATTGTACGTCCGTGTCATCACTGATAAAATATATAAAAATTGTGCGTTTCCATCACGGAGGAACGGTTTGGAAATTAATTTTCCTTCGTGACTAAAGTCATTAAATCCGCGACAACATAAAACTCATCGGCGACATAAATTAAATCAACTCCCACTTTCAATGATTGATGAATGCAACTACCATTCTTTCATACCACTGTTAATCAATTCACGAATGAAAGACCACACAATACTTGTAATCGTGTTATTTACTTTTTATAAACTGCAATAAGCATGCATATAAAACAAGCATTAGTACCCTCATAAACACATCACATCATCAGACTTCATAAATAAAAACACGTACTTCGAGAAACGAGCGCAACGTAAAACCCTATCATTACGAGAGTAAGAAAAAAAAGGTAGCGTGACAGAGTCCCACTATTGTTTCTTCGCAATCGATCTAAAATTATCTCGTTCACCCGTACAAATTTATTTCCCATACACACAAGACACTCTCTCACTCGCTCTATCGCCGTTCCATTTTAATAATCTCATTTACTTTACAATTTCCGCGGCCTCTCCCTCGTTCTCCGCCACCCACACACGGCTGTTTAATCTCCGGCGATGATTGCTCCTAAGTCCACCGCTCCACACTACATCTACACCTAATATCCCACAGTATCTATACCGATATACTCGCAATTATACCCAGTTTCGCCTTTTTTTCTAGTCTCCCGCGATCGCTGCACGCGCGCTCTCCGATCGATCAATATTCTCGCGGCGTCGCAGCAGCAGCAGCGCAGAATCTCACTTTCTCACTTTCAAAAGCGCGGTAAGCGCGCGCGCGCGTAATGTTAAGTAAGACAATTTCGATTCTGCGGCTGGCGCGTGATCCTATAACCGATAAAAGCCGATTTCCCAGGGTATAAGCGGGCTTTCGAGCGTCGACGAGGACTTTTCGCGATTTTTGCCAGTAGTGCGCTCGGTTTATGGAGGTCGGGAATAAAAATGTAAGGCTCTCCCGAGAAGCGATCGCGCCTAAAAATGGCATTTTCGTCGAAGGTATCTTAGGATTTTTTTATTCAGAGGCGACGAGAGAAGCGATCGGTATCGCGTTGAAACTTGAAAGCGTTTAAATTGTTCTACGATAGAAGATTTAATCGCGGGTCTTAATATAGACTAGCGTGAAATGTAATAATGCGAAACGGTGGGAAGTCAACGATAAACGTTATACTATAAAATTGCTAAGTGTAGGATTTTCCGAGACTTAAAGAAAAGTTAACTGTTGATATGTAATATGGTAATAGCCAGTACG
This sequence comes from Torymus auratus, assembly GCA_900474315.1. NCBI lineage: Eukaryota > Metazoa > Arthropoda > Insecta > Hymenoptera > Torymidae > Torymus > Torymus auratus. The sequence goes on from UXGD01000133.1 coordinate 7,631, forward strand.
CTATGTGATAATTTTTCTCAAAGGTTTAAGATAAATCTCATGTTTACCATGTGTCTTTTATCAACCGCTACGATCAGAAAATTAGTTATGTGTAGTAAACGACTCGGCACGTCTATTACTCGCCCCAGAACAATCGCCATTTCAATTCTATTTTTTAAGTAATACTATCTATTCGCGTTCTGCATAATACGTTGATTATTTACTTATCCAGCCGCGCGTTATATTCGCTGCGTCAAGCTCTCTTTACGTATACCATTGAAATAGAAATTCATATCAGCAGTGAAATAACATCGTTAAACGGAAATAGCATCCTTGGCTAAATTAAAACATCTCTCAATTTAACTTTAAGAGAGCATATTATTTCAGCACGTATACTCGCGGGGCGAGCTTTTAATTGGAGATTTAAACTTTTGATGAGGTTACTACACGCAGCGGCAGCTATATAGCGCAAGTTTTTCTCTCTTTCTCTCGCCACGCGGAAATAAATAAAACACATTGTCCGCCATAAGTGAACGAAAGTTCGTACGCCAATATTTTGCTAATTATTCACGAAGTTGTGGAACAAGGCCTCATTACCATAGACCATTAATAGTGCACAATAATCAGATCAAGACCCTCCCTTTGTGTCAATACGTCAAATTTCGCTTTCTCCCGACCGAATACCTCGGCAACACCGCAGAGTAATTAATTAAATCAATAGTCCCAAGCCAGACGCACGCACACACATACGGGCGCAAACATATACACACTTGCACCCTCCACAGTCACTCCCCCGAACAATTTCAACTCAAGAAAGCACACGCGTGAGCATAACACTCGGGGCGTTGGTCGTCGACGACTCGCGTGTGTAGGACGACTAACTTTTCCTTCTCCTCGCGTTGGTGGCGCGCATAATATAATCTTCTCTCTCGTTCTCTCTCTCGACTGCCTTCTAGCTCACGCGCCGAGATCATTCAACCCGGTCGCACGCACAATTGCAATTAGCGCGCGGAGTGCGAGAGAGAGAGAGAGAGAGCGAACGAGCAATTGACGCGTGGGAAGAGATCGACGAGATCGACGTGGGCTGGAGAGGAGACGACGGGATAATGGGAAAGTGAATTCGGTACTCTCGCGTTTTAGGCGTGAAGTGCACACGCCAATTGCACTTTCTATACATCCGTGTGATTTGCTCTTTTTTTTCGATGAAAAATCGACAGCGCAGAATTAAACTCTTCGTGAGAGAGAGTGAAGATCGATGTGTGTGCGATTATATCACGAAAGCAAGTGCATTCGTTGCGATAAATGCCCATGCGCGCACGGTCAATTAACGATAACTTATCGTCGCGGCGAATATTTTAATTAGAGCGTTTAATTAACTTGACTCGCGCCTAAGAGCTCACTTGCGGAAAATCGAGGGAAAGAGAGAGAGACAAACGCTCTTGGATTTCCAGGAAGCCGTAATCGTTTATTCGCCGCCGCTCTGCGCGAATTAAATGGGCAAGATTATATGTGTGTGTGTGTATGCGCCGTCGTCGTCAATATTGGCACGGGGAAAATATAAGTCGGCGCGGGGAGCGATAATGTAATAAATAAATACGAAATATCCGGAGGCCGTATAAGCGCGCGCGAAACGAATTCCCAACAATAAATTCCAATCAGCGGGGGACAAAAAGTGTCCATTAAAATTTAAATGGATAATTTATCGTTTAATTATAACAATAGAAAGCAAAATAAAACCCGTGATGTATATACACGTGCGTCCGTGAGACACTTATATACACATATACCGTACAGCGTTTGCACAACCCTGCACACGTGTATAGTATACGAGCGTTGCGTAAAACAACAGAGAGAGAGCAACACGCGCGTGTGTGCAGTGTCTCCGATGAACCGAAAAATGACAGCAGCAGTGGTAGCAGTGGCCGTAAAAGCCGACCTGATTACGCTACGCGAAATCAAAACACACTTTGTCGTGCGCAAGCATTTGACGTACGACCACAATAAACTTCCTCATTACCGGGCACATTAAAATTCAATTCGACCGCGCACTCACGGCTCTCTCTCATTCAATGCGCGAGAGCGGCGAAAGCGAACGCGGTCGGCTCGTTTGCGATGTCGAATTATTTTACGCGCGCGTCGGCGAGACTGACATATACGCATACATATACACGTGCGGTTCACTTTTAATAGTGCGATTAGAACGAACACGTGTGTATGTGTGCGAGGGAGTAGTTTATATATGTTTTATAGGTGTGTGATGTATATGTGAACGAATGGAATCTATTACGGGGTATTAACGGACGTGCGAATGACGGTTTCGGCGTACAGAGTGCCGACTGTGATTGACCCTTTCGTGCGCTGGAGGTTTTTTGCTAGAGTATAGTGTAGGTATATTGCGATGATGGAGAATGTGATGTAGAATGTTTAATGTGATATTTAGGAGGCTTTGGGAAGTAATTGCCTGTCGCTTTCGAGCACGTGAATTCATTGCTATATTGGAATTTTAATGAATGCGTGTAAAATGTTTCGACTTAGTCGGCATGAATTTGGTAGTAATAATTATTAATAATATATGTATTTCAATTTATAGAGACGCATATTTGGAAATATTTCATTTTAATTAATCATTAAATCATTTTATATAAAATGTTGAAACATTTTTAGTTAAAAGTCTATTTATTTTGTTCAATACTTTATATGACTTTGCTTAAAATTCTGACGCAATTTCGAGCCGCATTACCTTAAACACAGCAAAACAAAAACCATTAAAAAAAGGCAACCCAACCATATACAACACGTTTATTTCAATAAAAATTAATTTCAACTTTTCCCACTTCTTCTCACACTCGACCCCGTACAACTTCGACGGCGCATCGATACCAGCCGCAGCCGCAAAGAGGCCGCGAGTAATTCAATAGGGCAATTACCGCGTGCGCGGATCGACAGTCGTCATCGTTGCCGTCGTCGCTGCTGCCTACAACGACAACAAGTCCGTGAAGTAGAACGACCGCCGCTGCGAGAAAGTCGAGCAGCGAGAGAAAATCCCACGAGGCGTGAATCTCGTGTCCTTTGCAGTCGCGCGCATAGCTGAGCTGCGTTGTTATGATGCGCGTGGAAAGCCGTGACGGTGTGATGAAAAATCCTTGTGACTTGGATTTTAAAATCATGTGGGTGTATTTTTCACGGGTAAAATTGAGAATGGTATATATCGTATTTTATATACGAAAATCAATTAGATTTAATTATGAAGTTCGTGTAGTAAAGTTGTATACCAAGAGTACCTTGTGTATATTTAGTGTTAATACACTGGCGAGCGCCTTCAAATAAGCGCCGAACGCCGGGGAATTAGCAGCTGGGTTTTTTTGAGAAAGCCGAGCGCGTAGGTAAATAATTATCTCAAATTCTTTATTTAATTAAAAGTCGCGGCAAAAAGAAAATGATCTCGCTTGCCGCCGTCGTTATATATACACCGGCTCTAATTAGGAAATAATTACAGTTTATTACGCATGTACTGCAAATTTAAGTTAGTTTATCTTGAATTTTATGAAAACCCCTATATTATAAGACGGGCTGCTCCAGAAGGCTTTATAAATGTGAAAAGTTAAATTAGGCGTCGGTAATATTATACGACGTAGTTTACAACAAATTACTTAAACAACAACAAAAAACTTGTTTTCGTAAAGAGTTTAATTTAATCAACACATAATTTTTTTTAACACTATATACTCATTCAATAAAAGACCTACATTTTTTTCCCATCGAGATACATACACACATATCGTACAACCCCACAAATAGTGCGTTTACAACCTTCTTGTACCCGCAGTAAAGCTCGAATTTCACTTCTCTTCTTGTACCCGCCTCCCCAATAAACTCTCTTCATAAAAGCATAAAACAGTGCTATACTTCTTTGCCTTCCCCCTCCGACTCGCGGTCCACACAAAGGTCCATCTCTCCATGGACGACCTTAGCGACGAGACAGAGAGAAATTCGGCTACGTGTATATATATATATCCCGGGAAGGATCGCGCAGGGCCCTCTATATACCTGAGTCCAATTACAGGCAGGTCAAGACCACGAGGAAGAACGCTGAAGAGAGGGAGGGAGAAAAAGACGACGGCACTTATCTCGCTCCACCGGATCTCTCTCTCTCTCTTTTCCCTTGGAGGCGTACAAAAAGAAAGCAACTCGCTCGATGCCGCTGCTGCTCATTTCTGCACTTGCGCCGTACGGCGGGAGATATTTTTGGCGGGAGCGCTCGGCGGCGGAAGTATATAAGGGGGCGCATCATCGGCGGATTGATGAGAAAGGAGTAAAAATAAAGAGCGAGCGAACGCAGCTGCTACTGGCTGAAGGATAAAGAAAGAGTTTTATCGGGAGAAAGTTGTTAGGGAATTGGCTGCGGAGTTATTTGGCGAATGTTTTGTCTTTCGGTTTATTGTTTTATTGCTTCTCGCAACTGCGGGATTTATTTGATATTGTAAAAAGTAAGAGGTGTATACTGTGCGAGTGCGCGAGGATAGAAAGTATATAATCAGGGAAATGAGAGTGTAATGAGAAAGAAAGAATATAGTGTCGTGTTCTTTGAATAAAAGATGTACATATATGTATTGTATATAGGATGATATAGACGCGTGTATATAACACTCGTATAGCGTTGCATTGCGCATTATTACGCAATGGTTAATTAGTCTTGCACCATGATCCCGATGACTTTATTTTCAAATCGAGATATAACTCGACTGTTTTCTTCTCTTGCGTAACTTCGTTGTTTATATTTATTTTATACGAATTGTATAATAAAAGCATGAGAAAAAAAAAATTCACGGGATATCAATATAGCACATAATATTGAATGAAACATGAGCAACCTTACGTATATATATATTCATTATATCCTTTATTACTCAATCCTTCGTATATATACAACGAAATATTCCTTCAACAGCCCCACTACAAAAATCCCCAACCCCCCAAAAAAATCATATAACTTCATCCCCACCCCATCTCACACCCAACAACAGCTCAAAAAAAGAAGCTTCGTCTGCGTGCATTTACACAACTTTCGATCCCGCACACAGCGCGTCGAAAGATGCGCAGAGCGTGTATACGCAGAGCAGCGCAAAGTCCGCGTTGAAATCCGGATCTTTCTCTTCTTCTATACGATTCGCCACCGCCGCCGCGGCTGCTGCTGTTGGGAGTGTTCGCGCGGCGGATCGATAACCTTGGGGTAGGTAATACCTTTGCTGCCCGCAGCGCGCGGAGGAGATAGGATAGAGGTAGCTTGAGAAGAAAGTAAAGGCAAAGGAGGCGGCTTTCGGAGAAGTTTTCGCCAACTTTCGCAGCGCTGTTGTTGTTTGCCCACCTCGCAGGTGTAAATAAATAACGGCGCAGCCGTAGGAATAATGAGTGTTTTGGTGCTATAAATTGGACAGTAAAATGAGCGTTTAAAGCGCCATCATTCTTATATAGCCATTCGGCGAATTAACGTTCACTTTTTCCATAATTAGATCAACGCTCGCTTTTGATGCAGAAACAGCGTGTAACATCAAGCGCAACCGCAAAATTAAAAGTCTCGCGAGCGAAGAGTTATTCCAATTGAATTTTAATGAAAATTCCAGCGGAGCAAGAGAGAGAGCCACGCGTACCTATATATACACATCACAGACGAATTCTTTTTCATTTCCCGACTTATCCACACCGCTCGCATGGAAATAAACAACCATCAATCAATCAAATCTCATCGGGCACTCTTAATTTCCCTCGCTTCGCTGCTTCTTCATCATCTTCCTTCCCCGCTATATACACATACGTTCATGCTCTGCCATACGAACGCGATTTCTTTGTTTGCCGCGACTGCCCGAGGACGTATATAAGTATACATATACACCAACGGGAAAGGATATCTTCTCTCCGAAGGTTCTTATTGCGCGTACACCATAATAATGCGTATGCCTGTGTATAGATATATATATAAGCCGCCGCTGGGCGCGCGTACAATGCGCAAGCTGACTTTCAATTAGCCCTTCGAGCTTTGTCATTTCAATGAGATTAACGCGTGGTGTGAGCGCGGGTGTATATGTATACGTATACACCCCTCTCCAGAAATATATGCCGTTTCGTGCTGGGAATGATAATGACGAGAGCGCCATTGTTTTCCCTTCGCGGGGGCCGAGGAGTAAGGGATAAATGGCCGTAACAATATGCGGAAGTAGCAAGCATACGCGCCGGTTGAAAGGGCCAATTGTGGCGGAGTGAGGTATACGAAAATTTTATGGGCTGGAGTATAGGAGAGAGAGAGAGAGTATTGAGCGTAGAGGATCGGTGGGTGTGGTGATAAGCGCGCGTGTGCATATATATGCTTCTTTCTCAAATAATAAGAGTTATGTTAATATAATTTTAATGTATGTAAAGAAAAGATTCTGTTTTAGCTCACGCGACATGCATTATACTATCTCGGCGCGTATAATGTATATGATGCATAGTTGTATTAGCATAACGAGAGCGCGCGTATTTTTATGCAAAGTGTTCTTTATCTAAATCACTCTCTCTGTAGGCTGGAATTCTTTTTTGCAGAAATAGCGCGAGCGCGCGTGGCGACGATGGCCATTGTATAAAAGTTTTATTTAAATATTAAAAGTATCATATATTCCAACCGAAATAGACCGAAGAAGAAGAAGAAAATGCGAATTGACACAGCTGAAAATTGAAGCGACAAAAGAAACCGTGTATATATCTATACGCGGAGGGATAAATTTTAAAATAACTCCTGACAGGCATTTTTTACCGTCATTCTATACTCTTATAAAACACGACGACTCAATCTCGACGGTCGAAGGGTGTTCCGTGTTCCTAACGCATTTACGCGCGAGGAGGGGGGTATAAACAAAGACGACATTCCATTAACCCGCTTTTGACACTCGCATCAGTCGTGTCGCGCACCAGGTGACCAAACCGCCGAGATATATCGAAATAATTTAACCTCGCGAGACTTTATTAAACGTCGCGTTTACGACGCAATTTATATACACCTCGTCCCCCAAGATCGTAAAGAAAGGCATCGGGGGTGGCAATAAAAGCTCGGCGACAATCGGTTTCTCCCAGATAAGCAGAAAGACTCTCGGGGTCTCGCAAGTCGCGAAGTGCTTCTATCGATCGGCGGTGCGAGAAAGCCAGCCAGCAGCAAGCGCGTTTCCAGATTGAAATGTCTTTTGCACGGGGAAGAGAGAGAGAGACAAAAGGAGAGCGTCGAATTAATTCTAATCTCATTTGCGTTTCCGCGAAATTGCTTTGTCGAGCGGCAAGAGGAGCTTGCCATTGTTGTTTCGATATGCCGCTGCTGCTGGAGAGGTTATATATAGGTGAGTTTATTAATAATGGGGGCTGCTGCTGCTGCAGGTGTGGTGGCCGGCTCTAAGGAGACGTGGTTAGCGCGCAGGTGATGGTTGTTCGGTGAGGGAAATTAATAGATTGCTCGATGGGCTGATATGATTTACTTTATAGAATGTCTAATAGATGGTGAATAATTTTGAATTTGATGGGTGTTGTATAGTAGCGCGCGATCGGTTATCATCGATCGACAGGTATTTTTTTTTCTATTTTGTTAACGGATGTATTCGAAAAAGCGGTTGGATGTATTTCTTTGTGGGAAACAATTTCTCTCTGACGACCAGTTCTATTTCTATTTTGAAAATAAATTCTACCTTCGCAAAAGCTTTATGCAACTAATACTGTATGCACGCGCGTTGTCACTGTTTTACTACTCGCCATATAAAAAAAAAAGAAGAAAAAAAAACAGTAGGCAAACTCGGACGAAATATATCGTATTTCAATATATATATACATCAAATTACAATATTTACCAAGCGTCAGCTATAACACGACGCCACTGCCGGCTGTCAATCCTCTCTATACATCCACATTTAGCTTCGGAAAAACGCGCGTTTCCTCATCATCACACGACAACCACGCGAATGTGCGCGTTCGAAGTACGTTCACCTAGTTAAAAATAAAAAGTGCTTTAACTCCATGACAGCGATTAAAACGTTGCGTCCTAATTACGAGTCGAGGAATGAAAGGAAAAAAAAATGATCGTACATATATACATAGGATGCACACACGAAACGCATCGCGCGCACGACATTGCAAGGGCGCTGTTCATTGTCATGGCATTTCCATTGTCGTCCGTCACAGTTTCTCGCTCGCGAGCAGGCGACACGACTCTATCGCTTTGATCCAGTTTTCGCACACGAGTGTGTCTACTCTCGGACACTTTTCACCGTTGTGTCCGTGTTTTTTTTTTCGACGCGTCGGCTTTTTTTTATAGGGAGAGAGCATTGAATTTCGGACGGATGTGCGCATGTTGTGCTTTTGAGCGCGAAAGGTGCACGTCCGTTTTTCTATCGCAGTGGAAATGGCGGGTAAAACGCGAGGTAATTATGTCAAAGGAAGAGAGGTGAAATGGGAATTCAATTTTCCGTTGAGGGAAAACTTTATTGGCATAATTTTATCTCTCTCGTTTTGTGCGATTGCATTTATAATGGCCGCGGACTGTTTATTTTTAATCTATTTTTCGATTAACGGCCCGCGGGTATTATTTCGTAATATGTATAGCGCGCGCTTAGAAAACATTTGCGAAAAATTTCTTGCTAAAACAACGAACGAACGAGGATATTGCCGCGGTTTCATCGGAAATTCAATCTAAAAGGCATAGCTGAAATTTGCGATAAACTAAAACAGTGGCTGTTTTCATGTAAAACCCGAGGCTATATAAGTTCTTTTTTTTTATCTAAGGCAATATATTTTGCTGCTATACCAGCGTGCGCGTGTGCTCCCGAACAAACAGTTGTATACCGTGCAGTTTACATTTTGTAGTTTGGGGATTCTCCGCGTACGCGCAGTTTAGATACAAGGGCCGTAAAAACATTCATTCGACGGCGACTTTTTCCATGCAGAAAATAAAAAGTTGGATTGTATAAGTTTTCAGCGCTCTCAAAAAGAGAATGAGAATTTATACAGTCAGCGTATAAAAATACTGAATTCGCTCCTTGCCGGTTTCGGATGTATCACTTGATGAGTTGACATGAAAATTTTATTTAACTTGTTTTCCCGGCAGCGGTAAAGTTTGTATTAAAATGGTAGCGCATAAGTTTTATTTTTTATGAGCCTCAAGATGCTGCAGTTTTAAGACAATTCGCGTGCGGTATATGTTGCGTTAAATAATAAAAATGATGTTATACCAAACCATTGCAAGAAAATCAATATGGAAAAGGTATATAATGCAGACTACTATATTAGAGCTTAATTCGTAGTCATTTCTTGAACAATTAGCATTCAAACGGAGCGTTCACAATTAGAATACGTCGGTACATTAATATTAATGTTTTCTAGAAAGGTGTGTGTATTTAATTTGATTCGTACACGCTACACTGAAAAAGGGGAGGCCTCGCTAAATGAAAGTAAATGTATGCCCAAATGACTCCAAATAAATCCTAATTTCAGACGTCATTTATTTCAAGACATGATATTTGTTTCAATTTTTGAGAATACAGTTTTAAAACTTTGCTTAATTCACACCCACGTGCATTCATTTTGATATTTTCAAGCCGACTGCATTCCAACCTCGTAAATTACACCAAACTATTTCTTAACTACACCCGAATTAAAACATTCCTCATTCACAGCTCTCTCGCATTTACGAGCAACTATATTCCCCCTTTCTCTCAATATACCTAACAAGCCGACGCGCTGGGCCGAAAAACCGCCAAAATAACGACTACGACGCGCGTCTCTCCTCATCAGCGGTCTCCATAACACACACACACACACACACACACACACATGCTGAACTCAAAGACGACGCACCTGCCGCAGGCAGCCGTATAGGCCCTCCACTCTCTGTCTCTCTCTTACTCGAAAGACTACACAAGCAAGCAGGCAAGCAAGCAAGCAAGCGTTGCGTATGACGCGTACGCGCGCGTGTGTACGAGGGGTGCATGGAAAATTACGCGCGCGTATATGGCATATGGCGTGTGTGTATGTGCACCGGCCGTGCGCACGTCGATCGATAGACAGAGAGAGAGAGAGAGACAGGCACTGAGGAGGAGGAAGTGTAATAAAAATATGAGAGGCATACACAGTGGTTGCGTGCTGCTTTTTTCGGAATATTCATCAGATGCCCGAGTTGAGTTTTCGAGATGGTAGGATAGGGTAGAAGTGGATGCCAAATTTTTTTTTTTCGAGTATTTTTATTATTTATTTGAGTACTGGGGGTGGAACAGTATTGCAGGGAGAAAGAGAAATAATTTTCTGAGGGGGCTGTATATATAAGTTTCTCGCCGTGTGGTATTGATCCGTCGGTAGAAACTGTCTCTCTCTCTCTCTCTCTCTTTGTTGTGTCTGCAGCTTTTTATTGCTCGTCGGACAAGATCAATGATATTGTTGCGATGAGTCAGAGTTGTTGTGAAGACGAAGCGGAATGTAATTTATATGAAAAATTCATGCGCGAGAGCGAGAACGAGAGACAATGTTGCATTAAATTAAAGTATAAACCATTTGAACGCAAATATTTTATGAGAAAGTTGCATACAAAAGTGGCGTGCGCGTATAATATGTATATATACGAAAGAGCATATTTCATTGTGTATATATATACGTTTAATTATCATTCCAGACATACCTGCTGCAGCGAGTATAGAGATCATAAAGATGTGGTGCGGACGATAACGTGTAATTTAAATTAGATTTAAAATACGAAAAAATGATAAAGAAAAGAGAGTCACAACCCTGCGCGAGTATTTCTTACATAAGTCGTTCGCTGACTGTAACGCATATGTAATTATTCGAACATCGCGTACGTATAGAAGAAAAAAATACGCTTTTCCTCTCGGAGGAAACGAGCTACTATAGCTGTGTGTATGTATACGCACCCGCAGTAGTGGAAGCTATAAGAACGCATGAAACTCGAGTATGCGGATGTTTGCATGCTAACATCTCGCTCTCCTGCTCTCTTGGATTACGCCATGTGTAATAACATACCATTTTCTCAATTTCTCAAAGAATCCGCATTGGCATAAACATTAGATGCCGTGCGAATGAGAAAAAAAGAGAATATAGACAATGCAGAATCGATTATATATTGCCCCTCCCTTAATATACAAAGTGCGTAAAATTGCTAAGTGTATTATGTATATAGTTAATTCTCCGGTTGAAATGTGCGGCGTTTTCGCAAGTTTTCAACATCAATTCGCACGCGTAAAATGTTCGACTAAATTAGCGTGCGGGCTGATGCGGTGGAAGAAGTAACACCACGCGGGAGCGGGGAAATTGAAAAGCATTTGCAATATGAATTGGATTAACGGGTTAAAATACCGGCCAATATTGCTAATGAAAATTGCATTATCCGAAGTGCTTTCGGTGAAAGTATAGCTAATTTAATAAATGCGTCGCTTATGATTTCAACAAACGCCGGGGCTTTTGTCATGCGGCCAAAGCTTACAGATTACATTGTTTGCTTTGAAAACAATTTTTTTTTTTATTTTCAAATTAGTAAATTTAATCATACCAAAATATACATCTATGATTACATTTATAATGAATATTTTTCACGCATTAATGATAATACTGAAACGTTCGAAAAGATAAAGTGTAAAATCCGTCTTTAATATCCGCGTGAAAAATGAAACCTACGTGCAGAAGAATGCACAAGCCATAAATTCTCCCGGAGGAAATATCGAAAATCCACATCATCTATCTCCCGATATAACAGAGACTACATCTATAAACCAGTAAAATCCGAATTCTTTTTCCGAAAAATTCTTCAAAATCCACGTACTACTCAGCAGCAGCCATCCCCAACATACACTTAAATCTCGTAAACGTATAGAAACACATTTGAAAACTGATTCCCGTACAAGATACCAATAACACCCGCGAGGGCCGTCAATCGACACGTCACTTAAATGTATATACGAACCAGCTCACGCGACACCCAACATTCTTCCCCGTAATAACGAAAAGCACATAACCTCCGCATTCCTCTCTCTCTCTATATATATACTAGTAGATCGACATCGCGTGTGTCTCGTGTATATAGGTATACCTTACACGTCAGTCGCGACAACGATGACGAAACGAGCGCGCCACCACGGCGGCGTGTTTGCCCGGTAAATCATCCTCTACACGCGCTTACTCTCGCGCCTTTTTGATTGTTCTCTCTCTATAGGATATTTCGAAAGTGCGCGCGTATAGTTGTCGCGCGTCGATGTTGTAGTGGCAGCCGCCGTGATGGATGGAGCCTTATTAGACCGTTTGTGTAATATCGGTAGCGATTCGGCGAACGTGAATTATTACGGGGATCGCTGCTGCTGCTGCAAGGTTATATAGATCGCGATCGAGGTGGGAAAATGGGGATAGGGCTGTGATTTAGTGCGGTATGTGGAAAGAAGTTTATGGTAATGAGGATATATCAAGTATATACCACCGCGGTGTGGCTATTGTTTTTATGGTAAAGTGCGCCGTTGGAAACCTGTGTTATTCCTGATAGTATAGTAGTAGCAATAGGCATTGTTGAATATAAAAGCAGGAATATTTTTCAAAAGCTATAGCTCATCGGTAATTAGTCAAGGGGTTTGATGGCTGCAGCGATCGATTAATCAGTTTCTCCCCCGTTCCAGTTCCTATTTAAGGTTTCGATGAAGTCATCTGCGGCCAAGAGTGGTTTTGACACCGGTGATATATATCGAGCGCTTAATATGCTAATATTGAAATTCATGAGTTACATTAAATTTAATGAGATTAGTCGACTATATATATATATCTACACGTGAGAATCCGTGGTTAAGATCCGACATGAATATGTATAGTACGCAGACACACACAGGAATTCAAACGATCGCTCTATTTGTTACGAACAAACACTTTCGTTCTCCAAAATGCTTTCCAAACAGAACCTAATGCATTCTCTTCTTCTAGGAAAAAATGTCAAAATTTGAGGTTCGAAAGTTTTCCTATAATGCACAAAGCTTTCTCTCTCCACGAGAAAGCGTAAGCACATAAAGTACTAATTGTTATGTTAATACGAGAACAAGTCGATAATTTCACAAACATTTTCAAATTGCAATCTAAAAAGAAAAAAAGTAAAACCACATCCCTAAAACTACTTTTTAAACAACTAGACCACGCACAAACACAAACACACACACACTATCTCGTCTCCCCGAATCGCCGCATCATCATCATCATCCTCCTCCTCCGTATATACTACCAAAACAGGTTTTTTTCACGCTCCTCCCAGCCACAAACACACAGAGAGAACCCAGCGCCGGCTGAAAGAACCTTGACGAGCTAATGATCGCCCGAAACTAGAAATCCGCGCGAGCGCGGTCAAGGCCCGTCGACCCGCGCATCTTATATACCCGCACGACTATACACACACAGATCTTGGATCGCCGGAGGAAAAGGGCAGACCCAGAGCCGGGGGTGCTTTTCCGTGACACAGAAAGGAACCGCGAAATGAAGGGATGAATTTTCCATGAGACACGCGCGTGAGATAGCGAGGCTACCTTTGTACGCCCTCCCGTCACGAGGAAGAAGAGCAAGAGATATTTTTCATGGACCATGCAAGGATGTGTGTGTGCGTGTTGTAAGACGTTGGTGCTGTGTGTGTGTGCGGTTAACGTAGGTGCAATTTAAATTAAAAAGGTAATTGCTTGGGGGAGGGAGAGATAGTGAAAGAAGGGAGAAGATGCAGAGGGAGATGTGCGGTTGTAAAGAACGGATGAAAGTGACGAGTATATTGAGCGACATACCGCGTGGCGGGAAAAGATCTAGTCTTGTTTAGTTTCTATGGATAGGTTCGTTATGGGATACAAATGGTTTTTTCGTTTTGATAATATACAACGCGGTTGGTATGATATGTATAGAATGGTTTTTAATTCAAAATAAAACGCTCGAATCACGTCGTTTTCATACGCACACATTCGTTTCAATTTTACACGCGCGTTTTATAATAGGGATATTAAATTTTATTGCTGTTTCAGATATATACATTATAGGCTTGTTTTTATATACGCGCACGCACATATCGATCGTAATAAACGTCATACGGCACGAGGACAGAGCGAAACTCGTATTACTTATACACCGTTCGTATACTGAAAATTCATGCAAGAAAATTTTAGATCAGCTGTACGAGAGCGGATAATAAATTAGCTCGTTATACATTTTGCTAATATCTCAAAAGGGATTTCATCGAGATCATACGCCGAGCGCTCCAGAGAACGGGAGTAAGAAAAGAGAAACGAAGCGCCGCGCGCAGAACAAAAATCTTTCGCATATACTCCCGAGGGAAATAACTTGGAATACGGAAGAGGAAAGTTCGCCTCTCGGCACGAAAGTAATAAGCAAATACTTTCTTTCCAGGCTCTCTCTATCTCGGTACCGAAAATCGCATTGATATATATACTGCATGTACACGAGACCTCGACGCTGCTGCGTACGTGCGCTGTCTGCCGTAGTTTTTCATATCGGCGAAAAGCCCGAGAGACTCGTCCTCCGCTCTTATTAAAACGTTCAATCGTTAATTTTTCCATCCTCCGAAGCAAATGGTGCATACGCAAAGTATAATGTGAATTGAAGATGATGTGGTTATTATCTATTGAACAGAGATCCGGATTATATTATTTTTGTCCGTTTGTTGTTATATTCATACACACACAGAAGCTGGCACGTTTGTCGAGTCAATGTTTGACGTTTACAAACGATTTTACGATTATGCTCTCTCGCTTGCGGGGGCTCGTAAAATTGTACGTATCACCTCGTGGCTCGATTAAAAAGCCACCTTTTCAATCGCAGCTCGCGCCCGCGCACGACAGAACTAATACGAGCGAGTCACGCACACTGGTGGCAGCCCGGTGTTCAGCTGTATATATACCTGCGTGGATTGACACTTGAATTAAGTAGCGCGCGTGTGTAACGTAAAAATGCCGGCTGCTCCGTGGTTCTATATATAAAATGGATAATTCGTTATTCAGTGTGTATTTTATATATACCTGCCTAAACGGTTTAGCTTAATTGACGATTAAAACCTCGTTTGACGACGAGTTTATGTATTGCTTTTATATACACCGTAAATCCATTATTAAAAACGCATCAAGCAGCTAAAAGCTCGAAAAAATATTAATAGTCCCATCCAGACGGTTGTTATAACAGAAAAAGAAAATAAAACACGAATCTCTCGCTACAAATGGACAGCCGAACGTGTATATAACAAGATCGAGTGGCGCGCGTATATGGAGCCGCCAAAAAAGCAAGCCCAAATTAATAAAGCAGATAAGTCGGTGGGCACGCTAGCATCCTCGCGGCCACTTTTTTTCGCGTGGTATTCATCTCGACGGGGAGTATAGCATATATAGTTAGCTATATAGCCACGCACGCGCGCAGCTATTCCAGCGGGAGGGAAGATTAATCGAGAGAAGTTGGCGAGACTCGCCTTCGTTCTCTCCTCTTTACTTTCTCCCTCTTTCTTTCTCTTTTGAGCGCGCGAGTTTTCGGTTTTCATTTTTCACGGCGCGTGCGGTGCTTTTTCCGCGGGGCGACTGCTGCTGCTTTCGAAATTACATTTTCCCCCGCTGTGTGCGCGTGCGTGTACTTCTTTCGAGGTTTTTCCCTATAGAGCTGGTTGCTGCTGTATTTCTTACGTCCGACGCTAATTATATTTCGAAATGGGATTTTAATTCGTAAGGGCTGGAATTATGCGGGATTTAGTAGCAGTAGTGCGAGTTGAAGGTAAAAGAAGAAAGAACTGTGTGGGTGGAGTCGTATAGTGTGGACATTGACGGTATATGTAAAGCAATTTTCTATAATCTTATGAAATTATCTATTCGAAGATATAGAACGTATTGGGTATTAATTCTGGTCAATGTCAAGTCTTAGTATAAAAGAGCTATATTATCAGTTTTCTCGTGTTTCATTTTTAGACCATAGTTTTTATTGTCTACAAGGCTCACAGCAGATAGCATGAATAAAATCGTTAATTACTATTGAAATAGCTTCAATTTAATCCAAATGATTAATGTACAAAATTAATAAGAACAGCTATATATCTTATATAAAAATAATCACCAATAACAAACTAAACACTCCGCACAACGGAAAAAAAATCGCACCACCACCTCTCACCCGCATTGCATCAGCATATCACACCAGTCCAACACATATATACCTCAGCAATACCGTAACTCCTGTAATAACCGGGGAGAAAAACTCCGCAGCGCTCAAGCTCCCTCAAGCAGCACTCACCATCGAACGCGTCAATCACGGCGTATAGCGCCAAAGAGAACAAAATTCTCACACCATAACCGTATACAGCTCGGTAATACCGCACCTTATATATCAAACGCGCATACACGCATAATCGCTCTCTTCCCTCTTCCTCGTTTTCCTCGCATATATATATCCGCTCGAAGCTCTCCTTTTCGCCACACCTCTCGCGCGCGCGGCATTCAAACTCTCGCGGGGCGTATATATCTCGCGTCTCGCCTTCTCAATGAATGATTTCCGCGCGCTGTTGCCATATACACTATACCTATGTGATATCTTTCGGCGCGAGCGAGTGTGCCTTGGGCAATCAGTGCGGAGAGATAAGCAAGGAGCGGGAGGCAGAGAGAGATAGATTTGAATATAGATACAGGAATGTATACGCGTGTGTCGGTGTTTGTTTATTGCAGAGAGTTTGTTAGCTGGCCGGCGTGTATTGAAAAGGTGATGTGATTGAAAGCGAAGGTGAATTGAATTTAAAGCGAGCGAGCGAGTATATAGACTGAGATCGCGCAGTATTGCGAGGGATGTTTTTTTCCAGGGCGGACTTATAGTAATGCGTTTTTCTGGTCGGTGTAATTGAGAATATTGTGTGGAAATTTCGGGCAAATTTAATTGGAGTTAGATCACTGGGTTGCGATTTCGGTGATGTCTGACAGCCTATGAGAATTGTATCAATTTAGAATGTGGTATAAGTAGTCACTTCGATAGAAATAGTACCTTATCTATTGAATGAGTATAGATACAAATTATCGTAGTAAAAATTAGCTCTGATACAACTATTTATTCAATTCTCGCATCGAAACATATAAAAAAAATCGTGAAAATATGTATTAAAAATTCCACAGTTAAATTCCACCACCTGCGGAGATGTTTCGGGCGATGTATATCTCCAATTTCGGTTATCATTTAATATCCATCCTGCAAATCCATCCAGGCTGCATTTTACCATTATCGAGCCACTTCATTATACGCTATAAATTCGCGTGATACACCGCCGGAGCGAACGAATAAATTCCCCGCGCGCCCGCTTCCTTATACGCCGCCGCTGCGAAATTCATTAAGCTCTAATGGGAATTATTAATTGGAAAATTGTTAGTAGGCAACAAGGTTATACCCGAGCGAAGTTGAATTTCGAGTGAGAGAGAACTTCGAGAGCGTTTATCCGCGTATGCGGGCTTAAATTCATTACGCGCTTTCCGTGTGATTAACGTAGGGCTGTTTTTTAATGCGAACCTTTATCGCGAAATGGAAAATAATGGAAATGGACGTGAATACTCGATTGATTAATGTTCTTTAGCAAACAAGTGTGATGCAGTGTGTATGTCAGTCTCGTAATAATACAATTTCCAGTATATTTAATATAAGATATCGGAAAAAAACAAACCGTATCATAAATTTATTACACATTGAATGCGCTTTTATATCACTGTTACGACACTTCTCAAAACAAAGCATCAGTTAAAACTAGAAAGTAAACCTATCCTCATATCTCTACTTTATCTCTATACCATACATTCATTACGTACAACACACTATACATCTCGCATACACGGAAGTCCCCTTATACACCAACCCAATTCAATACTACCCATCACCGCGAAAAAGACCACATGGATCGCTCGCAAAAAGCCGCGCACGCGTCCGAGCAATTATACGATATAACCCCGATCCTCGTATAATAATCCTCCACCTTCCCCGCATCAGAAAGAAAAAAACCATGTCGCACTCGCGCAGGCATTGTTCGCCTCCTAACTCGCACAATGCCGCTGCATGAACGCGCGGCGCGTAGAAAACAGATTACGGAGGGACGACCGTTCGCTCGCTCGCTCGAGGAATTCCACCGCGACGACGACCTTCTTGCAGCCCGCGCGTCGATCCGCGAGTATATATAAGTACGGTGAAAGGAAGGAGCGTCTTCTCTCTATATATATGCATGTACCTGCGGCTTTGCGCGCGGCGCAGCTAAGTTACGTCACGATCAGTGCAATGCGCTAAAAAATATAGGCAAGCCCGCGGTATTTTGATTGGGGAAAAGCGCGGTTACGTGTGTAGGTTTGTTTGGGGATCGAGAGAGGGGTTTAATGAATTGGGAAGTGATTTGGAGGTGGCGTGTAAACAAATGGATCGAGCTCGCGTGTGTGTGGTATAGCGTGATTTATCGGGCTTTAATTTCTTTTTTATGCGCGCGCTCTTCGAATTTACGAGGTATACAGCTGGCCGCAGATTGATTAGGTGTACTGCCCGTATTTGTTTTATCGAGATGCTGGAAATTGATTTGTGAGATGAACGTGGCGAGATGATCGCTGCATTTTTTTTTTATTTCACAAAATTGAGTGGGTTATTTGGAATGATGATATTTTAATGTATCGGAATGGCTGTATCGTGGTATATAGATAAGTGGCTGAATATTTCGACAGGCCGGTGATTGAAGGTGAATAATCGTAAGATACATTAAATCCATCGTGATTGATAACATATTGATTAAATTCTCTTGCTTCGTTGTTATTATCATAAGCGTTATAATTTTTTTTATTTTTTAAACAAAAGGTCGTCAAATGTATATATAATATAATGAAAAACTATATTATTGCACAATCAACAACGACGAATTTTCACAGACGATGCGGACAAATCCTTATAACACACGACGTTCTCAAATAATCCCCTTCCCCGACTAATCCCATCGACTTTAACCTTGCCCAACTCTTTCCCCCTGCAAGCCGCCAATAATAAAATCGCCAAAGCCCGGTAGACACACACCACGCCGCCAACACCGCGAAACCATACAGCACACGGCGTATAATGCCAACACAGAGCGGCCATATAGCAGCGCACGATTGATCAACCAGCAGCGGCAACTCTCGCTCTCCCTCGCTGTACTCTCTCTCGAGAGAGAGCGATTGGCAACGTCGCAGATTCTAGTAATATACGCTACTCTCGCTCTCTATGCCCGCTCGATCCGCGTTGTTGCGTAAAATTCGCGGCGGCGATCAAAGTATCTCTCTCTCCCGCGCGCGAGCGAATTTTTCGCCGTCAGTGATTTACCGCGGTATAATTATACATGTATTATGTGTTTCCCTCGTGTTCATGAGTAAGAGCGGAAGCTTCCTGTGCGTGCTATCAATCCCCTCCTCCTCTCACTTGTGTATGGGTTTCATTCGAGCGTGTGGATTGACTTTAATAAGAGCCGCGAACGAAAGTTTCAACGAAGCCATGAGCGTGTTTTGCATGACTATGGCGCGCTAATGACGTGGCACGTGTGTATGTGGTGGTGCGGGATGACGATGTTGGGGCGCAGGTTCATGTGTGGTGTAGTACTTTGCAGCGATTTCTGAAGTTTGATATTGGAAAGGTCGATTACGATAATGAAAAGAAGATTTTTTTGTTGGCTTTTAATTGAATTGTATTTTATTGATATTTATCGGTGTAATGGTATATATATTTGTAATCGTTATAAAATTCCAGATAAGATAACATTCTGTTGGTAATAATCAATAGCGATTTTCCGAATAAGAATTAATTGTCAGAGTATAAGCATGATTTTAAACGAAAAAACCAAGCAAAAACTAAATATATTTCATTTATTATAAACGAGTCACTCGCGGTATAAAAATGATAAAATTTGAGAACCGCGGTTTCCCGTCACAGCGCGCGATTATAGTAAGTTTCCTACCCAAAATCAAATCCATTATCAAATATTTAATTTAATTTCGCGGAGAGGGAGAGACCTCGTCGTGAGAAAGGACTACGACGGTTTCATTTTTAATCTCCATGCGCGTGAACGTGACTTACTCGAACTTGCATCTTATCGAAATAAGCTCATTAACAAGTAAAGTTTCAGCCCTCTTCTCTCCTGCTCGCGGCGACGGCATGTCCCCAAGATCATATAATGTTTTCGCTCATTATTCATTTCGCCCGGACGCTTGTTATAATTATATTCGGCGCGCACTGAACTCGGTTAAATTATTCATACCGCTCGAATTATGCGCCGCGGAGCGAAGCGTCTCGTAATAAATTAAACGCTATAACCGCGAGCGAGCGAGTAGTGTTAAGTTTTTCTTTTCGTTACAATTGTAAAGTCAATTATACTCTTCGGGCCCGTTTATCATCTTGATGGGGGCGCGCATTATCTAATCTTATCTAAATACCTGCAACACACGTACTACTCTCGCTCTGTGTCCGTGTACGAATTTAAAACTTTTTAATCCACGATTTAATTTAGGAGAACATTTAATTTGCCTTCTTTTGTTTTGGGGAAAAAATATACTTCAACGACTCGGCAAAGAGTTAAATGTGCTATCTCGTCGTGAGTTGAATTAACGCTAAAAGGCTTCGTCAGTGCGCAAATAATAACTCGGAACAAACAATGAATGTTATTATCTCTATAAATATTTAATCTGCTTAAATATACATAACTATATATGCCTTTTACCCTGGGAATTGAAGTTATTGTGCTTCTAACAGTAACAACCTCAGTCCATTAAATTTTAATTAAATTAACTTTGCCATAACAAACTTGGTAACACCGACTTATTTTCAAGCTATTCAGAAATAAACGCAAGATTCGCCTTAATTAACAAAACACCTCTCGCGAACACATATTCATCACTATGTATAAGAACGTTCCAGCTCACTCTCACTGAAAATCCTCATTAGCCGCGTCTGCCAACATTTCCAACGAAAGAAAGCACCATCATCTCTCTCTCCAAAAAAAAACCTCCGTCCACTTTCGGCGATCTCAGAACACGCCGCGGCCGAATCATTCTCGCAAAAACGAGTGCGCGCATTCCACAGCAGCTACACACGCACGCCTCTTTCTCTCTCTCTGTTTACTCGCGCAAAGTTCCTTGACTCCGAATCGAAAGGCTATATACGTATGTGCTGCTTCAACGTAGCGAGGGATTCCCTCGTTTCCGCCCCCAACGCTCGCGAGCGAAAGTATATTGCAGCTGCCGCGTCGTCGTTCTTTTTTCGTCGCGTTTGTTTCGGAGATAACTCGTTTTTTCGAGTGAGAGAGTAGGGGAGGAAGCAGCAGCACAGGCTCTCTCTTTCTTGTCTGCGGAGTTAATTGAAATTCTCGTTTGACCGAGCGAGGGAGAGATTATATATACGGCAGAAGTTGTATCTGGAAAGATGCGAGCGGTATGTATAGTTGCAGGCGAGTGGGACATTTTGAGAATATTCCCGATCTGATTTCGGGAGATTGTTTATTCGATGGAATGCAAATATGCGCGGTTGGTATGAAAGGAGGAAACGGGGATAGTTTTTGTTTTTGTTGTTAAACGCACGCGGTGCTATTATTTATGATGAAATCGCCGGGAAAGTTTACAGTCGCGTAAAAATATGTATATATACTGCAATTATGGAAATGTTGTGATATTATGCTCGTTAAAGTAATTAAATTGAGAGTCTAAAAATAGAGTTTGTAATATTCGTTGTTATAGAAAGTGCATATAATGATGCAACGGTTATGATAATTTTCATAATTTATTTGATAAAAATTGTAAAAGAGGAATATTTATGGCCGTTATTATATACCGGGAACGAAAAAAATATAAACATTATATAAATGAGCGGGATTAAAAGTTAAACTGGAGCGATTGTAACTTTTTCTCGTATATATAAAATATCGCTGCTTCCCAAACACGGCCTATATAAAATGAATTTTCCGTCGCCAACAACAACACTCAAACTTTTCCGAATTATATTTTTAAAACAACCATTCGTCATCGTAACTCCCCCCGTATTTTTATCTCCCGGTCTATAACTATACCAATCAGCCGGCGGCGCTACTCGCAATATCACAATAGAATTTCCCGTTTCGCCTTTTCCTCGGCTCACGGCGACGCTAATACATATCGCCGTTGTATACCATAGCACACAAAACAAAACATTCCAGATAGCCGCTAGCGCGCGGTATAGCATTCTTTTCTCTCCCTCACACCGTCGCCTCACGAAAATAAGTACCGAGCATTGCCAGATATATCTCCGGCCGTATATTATCTCCCGTACACATCTAAACTCTCTTCTCTCTCTCTCGCATTTGTGTGTGTTTTTTTGCGCACTCTTTTCCTCGGAAGATAAATTTTAATAATAAAAACACAGCGCGAGAGATTTCCGAGCCGCGATTTCACCACTCGCGCCGAACTTACTCTTCGCGGAAAAGCTAAGCGAGTGTGGGGAAAACGGAGCAAAACACACGTGGCCGATCGACGCTACAGACACGCACGCGGAAACAGGTGCATAACCGCAAGAGAAAGAGAAGAGTTGTGTGTGTATACACGTCTTTCTTTAGTTCTCTGCGCTCACTGCGAGTAAAAAGAAAGTCGAGGCGTGACTTCGAGTTCGAGAGAAGACACTGCTACCGTTCGTTCACGGTCTCGCGCGTCGTATATAAGTCGAAGGGCGAAGTTAATGTATTGACGGGGCAGGTGCGACGCGAAAATGAAGTTTCCGCGCGGTAGATTAACTTCGACTGGCGATGAAGATGATTTTGGCGAAGATGAAGACTAAACCGCAAAACCATCACGCGGCGTAGGTATTATCAACGAAGTATAACGAAGTTTATGGAAGAAACGATAGTAAAAACCATCCACTAGAAAAATGAAATTTCTGTCGCGAAAAAAAACCACGTGTTTTGAACCGCACCGGTAGTCGACCGCAAAAGGTGCACGCGCGTAAAAGCCCGGGTATTGTAAAGAAACAAGACTGAAATAAGAATCGGGCCGCTTGGTTGATCGATCTATCGTTCGCGCGCATTCTGCATTGTCATGCGGCTGCCGGTAGTGACAGTGTGTAACGGAATAGCGTCGGGCTGTCAGTCACTCACTCGCTCGCTCTTATAGCCATATATGCATCGTTTTTGCCCCCCTCTTCGTATATGAACGAGGACTGATTTGTTTCGCGGCGCGTCGACACGAGTTTTACTAGTGCGTGTCATGGTCGCGCACACGGGTATTGAAGTGTCATTATAACTGGACAACAACAGCGGCCGCATTATAAATCGTTCTGTGATTCGAAAAGTTGCGCAGCGATTGCGGTTTAATCGGCCGCATATTTTTGTCCGGATCGTGGGTATATAAGAAATTGTTTAATCTTGGATATCCATTATTATTATGTGGAAAAAGTGAGAGAGAAAATATTTTGTAAGAGCACTTGGGAAGAAGAATATGCTCTGAAAGAAACTTCGCCCCGAGAGCGAAAATGAAGTTTCCTCGGGTGCTGTCTGATAATGGAATATAAGCCGCCAGGAAACGCCTCCTAAATGATAGATGCGCTTCGCTCTTCAAGCTGTTATATAGTGTCTTCTGTGGAAAACAATTTTTTACCACCTTTTTTTTTGTAAAAAGCTTAACTTTTAGAGTATGCTATACGAAGCGCTGTAAATATCGCTTTATAATTTACGATATTGATAAGTGCTTCGTAACTTCCATTACGTACATTTACAGTACATACTATATTAACAAAAATATACAACAACGCAGGTATACAGAACCATTATGTCATCTCGTTTAAAATCTGTATATACGACAATTCACGTACGAAAAAAACAACAACAACTCACCTATGACAACGGTGCTAGCTGCGACTTCCTTGGCAGCAGCAGCCGCAGCGGCAGGTCCATGCGCCAAAAAGTCGCTCAGCGACAACGACGAGGCGATGATCTGTCGCTTCTCCTCGAAGTTGAGATAATCCAGACTATTGCTACGCTGCGGTCCAGCCACTATCGTCACCGTCTTCGTGCTCTGATGATGATGATGGTGATGATGGTACTGGCGCATCTGGTTGTTCTGCTCATTGTGATCGGACACCGGCGACGAGGATTTCTCGTTGTTGGCCGGATCGCCCGGCACGAGGTACACCCCGCTCAGCCTTATCGACATCTCTCTTCCTCTTCTCTCTTATTACGTATATATCCACGTGTATACAAATACACCACTATCAGCAGTAGCTGCAGCACTGCTTCTTTTTCTTCTTCCTCTGTCTCTTGATCAGCGGTTTACTTGACGCTCGCATACCGCGCTGCTGTCATTGTATCTCCGTAATACCGACGACGATGCTCTTCTTCTTCTTCGCTATACCTCGCATATTGCGCAACAACCGGCTTCCGCTTAGTTTATCGCCGGAAGTGCGCGTCGTCGTCGTCCCGCAGTAGCATCGTGAACGGGAAGAAGAAAAAAGAAGAGGGAGCGTGGCGTGCTCTATATTTGGCGCCTCTAGTGTACGAGGGGAACGACGCGTGCGCGGCAAGCTGCCGATGAGCTGTCGGTGTTGATGATGGGCCAGCTGCAGCTTGCGTTCTCCTCTGCGCAGAGAGCAACAACACACGAAACGAGATAAGTTTGACGAAGACGGGGAAAGCACGCGGTCGGCGAGGGCAAAGCTTATGTCTCTCTCTCTGCTGTGCGAGCGTTGTTCTTGTGGTTAATTCCTCGTGTGCGGTGTAGAGAGGAGGCTTTTAGGAACGAGTTTTATAGTTGGCTTTGAGATTGGGATTTTTGTCTATTTGGCTGTACAAGGCGAAAGTAGATACTACCCCCTGCTTATTTTTTTTTCATGTCTATTCTAAGGTATACAAACATGGCATTATTAAATTCATATATAAACTTTTGATGTGACAAAATGGGCCAACATCAAAAGACAACGCGCAGCGCGTCGTGATTTACCGAGCGCTTTATATAGGTATATACAACCGAGACATTGTCCCGAGTCAAAGAGAGGAGACGACGCGGACAGAAGCCGCGACATAATTTATTCTTCATTAGGCAACAATTTCGCCTTTGAGCCCCTGTCTTATACGCGCACTTATGCCCGAACGACCTCGTAATTTCGTTCCACCCTCCCTTTTCTTTGACGACTCTCTACCCGTGTATATATACACTATATAAGTTCCTTAAACAGGCAAACAGGCGTTCGCGAATTTTAATTGGATAAGAGACGTTTTTACGTGCGCGCGTGCGTAACGACGGAGAAATAATTGCGCGCTTCGATATCGCGCGCGGGCGACTTTATAGAAACGCGCGTGCAACGCGAGGACATTGCTCGCGTTCCACGGATGCTTGTGCGAGAGGGGAACGAGGTTGATTTCGGATTCCTCGTGTGCGCGTGGATTTTTTTTTTTTTACTCTCTTTTGAAGAAGGGCGGTCGTTAAAGAGAGGGTTTTACGGTGGAATAGATGAAAGGCGACGGTATGGGTTATGCATTTTTAATGAGGGAAGAGAAGAGGGAAAATTTTGACTCGCGCGTCGTAAGCTTGCGCGGTAATTGAAAAATACGACGGTTTTTGGCCGAGAGGAATTTTATATTTAACGATGATTAGGATTCGCGTTATAATTTGACAACATGCGTGATGTGAAGTTTTTTTTCTCTCTTTTGTTTGTATAGCGTTAAAAGGATGTTAGCGCCGAGGAAAAAAAAATTTTTACGACAATATATAAGAAGAAGAAGAAAAAAATCATCATCGCGGTGGTGTTAGCGTTCCATACAAAGAGGCGAGAAGCGCACTGACGTCAGGGCTGTGGAATTTTTCCTGACAATATTGTGAGGCGGTACTCGCCGTGGATATATAGCTGCTAACGAAACATTGGTCGAAATGAAATTAACGATAGCGAGAAAACCGCGAGGTTTTTTTTTGTATTTTCATGCGCGTCTGGCGAAGAAAAAACTCTCGCAAAAACAAGTGTTAACGACGAGTTTTACGGGCTTCGTGATGCAACGCCACTACGCGCACTAAAGTAACAAACAGACGTATATATAATAACAATTCGTTTTTTATTCCATCTAATTCGTAAATTGAAAGCCCGCGCGGTTCTCTATATCCTTCTCATTTCAACGCGTCTGAATTATGAATTCCCCACCGCGCATATAACCGCACGAGCCCGCAAGCGCGCATAGGTATATATAACTTTCGATTTCAATCGGCGCTCGTGCACGCTCGCGATAAGACGCTCTCGAAAATTAATCCAGTTTTTCACCGCCGCCTCGCTTCTCCTCCTCCTCCTCCTACCCCGTACGTTTGGCTCTATTATTCAATAACGCAATTATCAGCCGGCGGGCAGACATATACACGCGAAAGAAGAAAATCGACCGTGACTAGACGCGTGAGTAAGAGGGAAAGTATAATACATATGTGCACGTGCATATACCTGTATACACTATTTACGTAAAGTACACATACACACGCACGCATCCCGCGGCGTGTAATCGTCACGCGCCCAAATCGATGTGTGTGTGTGTGTATTATACACGCGTTCGCAACCGACGACTCACTTTCCAGCGTTCTAAATGCAAATATACGAGACTCTGCAACGACGACGACTACGCGATTATAAATATTAATGCGCAATTACGCGAGTCACGCGGCGCGCGTGTATCTCTATTAGGCCGTATAAAGTGACTCTCCTTTCTCTCTTTTCTACAATAGATCGAGAAAAGAGTAGTAGTCATCGTTGTCACGGTTGCGAGGAACGACCGAAAAAAAATGACGAGAGGAGGAGGGAGCCGAGGAACGATTAGATAAGGATCTCGCGAGAGAATGGAGTACCGCTACATAGGCGAGCGAGCGAACGTTATATACTATTTTCTTTTTGTTCCGTTTCTTCGTAGGTATATAAATCTGTCGCGATTTTGCTCGCTCTCGCGCGCGCTAGCAGCATGGATTTTACGAGGTTGTTTACAATATCGATGCGATGTTGCTGCATGAGACCGCGCGTTGCTTATTCATGCGCATGCTGCGAAATTTTAGGTATGCATACAAGGGGGAGGAGCACAGGTTGTGCGGATTTTATTTTTTTTACGAAAACCGAGCGGATGTTTTTGTATTAAAAGGAAGGGCGTGACTTTTTGTTAGAATTGATGGTTAATGAATGAATACTTAATGCTTGTGAATGAGGTTGGGATACGATGATTGAGTAATGAAGAAACAAGGGCGTAGAGTGTAAAGGTTACAATATATCGGTGTTGCAGGATGACTGAATGGAAGTTTAGTTTTCGTAATCGTGCAGGTAAGAAGTACAACATTCGGCGTGTGTTTGGAAATGATTCTGGATGATGTACGAAGGACTATATAAAGATTTATCGTTCCGGAGAATCGTATGTTGCGTCATATGCGCAGTTAAAAACACGAGTACTGTTTATGCCAGGTTATTATGATCGAGACCAATATTATGTGCCAATGTATATAAATGTCTGTTTACGTCGACGCGCGTATATAGAATCATTATACATAACTTACGAAGCATATGGCGAATATGTAAGCCAAACAAATATTTAATTGACTTAATCGATTACTCGGCAGCGTCTACTCTGTTCGGAAAGATAACGAGGACTGATAAGTCGCTCCTCCGATCCACGCAGCATAACAGATCGTGTTAACCAAATATTCGTTCAGCCCGTCACGATTATTCGTTCCAACCCCGTTGCCGAACGTCGCCCTGCCAAATCATAATCACAATCTCAAAGCTTCCACGCAAAGCTGCGTGTGGGTAAAAATTCGCGTCAAAGCGGGCACAGAGAGACCATCGCTGCTTTACTGCAGACACTCGGTCTCGCCACACCGCACCGACGTTGTACGGACATAACCTAAAAGCCTCCTTCTCCACAGTTGCGGAGCGAGGGCGGACAAAAAAAACGTCGACACAGAGTCATCGCATCACGTGCACAGAGGTAGACAGCCGGGACGCTTTGCCATCGCCAACGCGTGTGTACGTATGATGCACACAATATATAGGTGCGCCGGCAGAAAAAGACAGGCTCTCTCTCTCCGCTACTGCAGAGAGATGGAAAAGTCTCTCTCTCTCTCTTCATCTCTGATGCTTTTTCCGGTGAAACGATCTTTCTCTGTGAGTCACTGGGGAGTGCAGTGAGACAGGTCCGAGTATAGGACACCTGTGGCAAGGCATCTCTCTCTCTCTCTCCGTCACGTATATCATAGACTCGCGCGCGGAAGACACGTACGTCCTCCTCCCATTTTTGTCACACACACACACACGGGCGTGCATCAAACGACGAGTTTTCCGAAATTCTGAAGTTTCGAGGGGACAGAGAGAGATGGAAGTGCGCGTTCTGAATTTAGATAGAGACGGCAAGTTCGTTCGTTCGTTTATAGCGAGGAGCAAGTTTTTAATGATGAAAGTTGAATGGTCCGCGTTGCGCGAGGAACAAAAGCGTGCGACGGATTAATTGGGTGATCAGGTGCATGCGCGGACGCGCGACAATTGAGAAAACGCGTAGGAGTGGAGTTTTGCGGCGAAATGCTTGAACATTTTTTTGTAAGTACACGGCGTTTGCATTGACTTTCTAAATTATGCGCGAATTCGCGCGGATGTTAACGTACCGTGCGGTGCTGCAGTTTGTTTTTGTTTCGGAGCGCGGATGCATTGTTAATGGTGTTCAGTTCATAAATAATTAATACCGGTACCTATAAGTATCTCTCAACGCAAGCCCGTTTATTTGTTTCGATTAGCGAAAAAGCCGAGAACTCCGTGATGTCTTATCCTTTCCGTATACGCTCTAATATATTATTTCCGAACATACAAGCCCCAATCCAATATACCTTCTCCTCTCAAAATCAAAATTTACTCTCGTTTTCACTATTCAATAAGCCCGTAGCTCTGCTCCCTAATCAATATCAATCCCTTATCCAAAGCTCGTCGTCCACTCAAACGATCCACCCAAAAATCATCCCGGCATCCCCGACAGCGCAGCCTCTGTCTCTCCCTCTAAAAGCCACCCCCGACGAGCAGCAGCAGCAGCCGGAGAGCATCATCCCGACGAACCATGGCAACCGTCGCGCGCTGCACACACACACACGTCTGTGTGTATGTATATGTATACAGGCGCGGCTGCGCGGAGACGCGCGGCGTACAGAGCAGATAGAGAGAGACAGAGAGAACCGGCGAGAGCAGCAGCAGCGCGAATATTTCGGAGCGACGAGGACGGAGCGAGGGAGGCCGTTGCACTTGTTACTTGGGGGCGCGACGGCGGCGCGCTCTCTCTCTCTCTCGATTAAATCAGCGGAGACGCGCAGAAGAGAGGAAGAGAGAGAGAGAGATGAAGAGAGGGAGGGAGAAGAAGAGTATTGTAGGAGTAGCGAGAGCCTGCCTTCTGCCGGAGAGAGAAAAACACTTACACACTATATATACGCGTGCGTGTGGATATATGTATGTTGAGGACAGCAGCAGCAGCACGCACTGTCGTGGTTATATACTACACACACACTCACACAATTCTTCTTGCTTGCGTTGAGAGAACGTCGTTGACTACGACGACGACGTTGCTGATGATAGTATACGGACGGCACGATGATTATTTAGCACTGAACACACAGGGGCATATATATATCACTTCACCTTTCCTCTCTCTCACTCTGTCGGCTGTTTCATCGGGAAAGCACACACGCGTGATTCCTCTTTTCTCCTCTATCTCTCTCTCTCTTACTCCCCCCGGACGTACACGGGGGGACGATGCACTCGCGAAGTAGCAGTATAGGTATGCGTGTGTCTGCCTGTATGTATGTGTGTGTATATTTCGGAGCAGCACTGCACTGACTGCACGGGAGGAGTGCCGGCTGTGTGTCTCACACGAGAGGCAGACAGAAAGAGAGAGAGACAGCAGAAGCAGCAGCAGCAGCAGCGACACAGCACACTATATATATATACGTACGTAGGTATATATCTCTTGCTGCTGCACACTATACACGGACGGCCGATATTACACACTATATATATGTGTATGTATTATATGCTCGCGGGCGCGCGTTACATACACAGAGACGGGGCTGCACACTAGTCACACACGGTACGTACGCGATTATATATATATACACGTATGCGTGCGGTATAACGAGAGAGAGACGCGCACAGTGGTTGCCTCGACTATAGCCCCGCGCTCGCACTGGCCAGCAACAATATAATATGTATATATAACGACGTCGAGGCGGCAACGGCGGCTGATAACGAACCAAACAAACAAACAACAACAGAGAGCGAGCGACTATATATGCCTGTAAAAATGGTGTGCGAGCGGCGGAGCGACGACCACGCCACACACAGAACGGAGCACACAGAGCACGCACCGCGAGAGCGAGGCGACCGCGCGAGCACTGCCGGAGAGTCTCGCGCGCGCGCGCTACTCGCGTATACCTACTCTCTCTCTCTCTCTCTCTTTCTCTTTCTCTCTCTCCCGCGCGCGCTAAGTATATACGCCGCGTATCGGTGTGTGAGTGTGGCGGCGGCCGGAGAACGGCGGCCATGTGCTACCCGCGCGCCCCCGCACGGCCCGGGTTGTACTACGACGAGGCGCCCGCTCCGTCCTTCTCTTTCTGCTGCCTCCTTCTCCATTCTATAGGTATAATACCTGCCCGATAGACGAGAGCTGCCCTGCCCGCGCGCGAATGCAGAGAGATAGAGAGAGTGAATGGACGAGTGAGAGGGAGAATGAATGACTCTGAGCGAGAGAAACAGAGACGTACGCATGACGAGTGAGTAATGAAGACGGAGAACAAGTGTAAGAGTGAGAGAGAGGAACAAATGCAATTGAGCAAATGAAGGAGTGAGAGAGAATGCGACTTTGTCGGGAAAAAGATATAGAGAGATAGTGAGAGAAGGGAGAAAGGGTTGAAAGTGCGGAAACAAAGGGCGCGCGTACGGTGGGTGGGGGATGAGGAGGGTGAGTATGGATCGGGATGCGGGAGATAGAGGGAAAAAGATGAGGAATTTTGAAAAAAAAAGAGGAGGGAGACAGAGGCTGTGACAAACGAAGACATTGTAAATAGCGAGGAAAAAAGAGAATAAAAGAGGAAGAGGGAAAGAAGTCAAAGCGCGATAGTTGATCAAAGGGTTGGTGGGAAAATATGTAGAAAATGATGACGAGTGGACGCGTTTTTTTGCGCTTTTTGTACAGACGGCTTTTCTTGTTTATGATTGCGCGCGCGGCTCTGTGTGTGTGGTGTGTGGTTGAAAATGTGCTTAAAGAGAAAAGTGCATAAAAGCTGTATGCTCATAGTTCCCGTTTTATAAGAAGTCATTTAAAGTCCTCTTATAGCCATGATTGTGTACAGTATTTTCTTAACATTAATAATGTGCTCTATTTTTAATGAACCTCATCTACTATTTTTAGTAAAAGGTACCTATTTTAATAATGTATGAAAAAGCCACATTGATATCTCTCTCTTCATATCTACCTATTTCCAATTTAATAAACCAATGAATAATCAAATCCCACCAACCTGCGCTGAAAAATGAATAAGTAATTCTACAGCCATTATACCGATATAGTCAACCCGAGAAAGAGGAATCGATTAGATTCTCGTTCACCGCAACCACGAGCTGGACAAGAGCCAAAAGGAGCAGCGGCCGCAACAGATCGCCTACGAGTCGAGAGGGCGGCTATATACGAATAAGAGCCTTTTAAATATTACAAAGCCGCACGTGTAGCTACAGCCGTATTAACTTGGCGCTGTAAAATCACGCATCGTTTCTCCCTCTTCGAAAAGCACTCGAAACACGGCAATTAAACGAAATAAACACCCGTCGCAAGCGCGCTCGAACACGAGAACACGACGCATATAATAATAGCGGGGCAGCCTAAAATGCAGTATAATAAAGAGGGAAGGAGGTCCGGAAAAACTCTGCTGCAGCGAAGAGAGAGAGAATTGCTGAAAGGGAGGGCGGAGCGCGCGGAAAACAGGCGCAGGTATTCGTGGAACGAGAGGAGGAAGAGTCGCAAGCGCAGAGAGAGAGAATAACGCGCGGTAGTAGAATCGAACGAGCGAGAGAACGCGCGGAGATGGTAATGAGCGGTGAGTGAGGGGAAAAAGAGACGTAATTCCTGAAGAGGTATATATATACTATACATGTGTGTATGTACGTCTCTGGCGGTGGTGCTTAGACGTGCCTGGAATTCCACGCTACTCCGCCGTCATTTCCAGCAACCTACTCGCACACGGCCGCGCGCTTTTGTATTGTACTTTTGAATTGATCGAGGATACCAAGGATGTAGGCACTGCACGAAACTACGCGATATGCCGCGCGATTAGCTTTTTTGTGGATTTATATATGAACCTGCGGGTATGTACTTACACGCGCGGTGTGTGTTTCACTACGATCGCGGGATATCCTTACGTAACCACGCGAGAAGTGCATGAGTACATATAACGCGCTCGCTCGATTACGACGATGTGGGATTGATTGATTTTTATTTTTTGACGAGTGTAGTACATACGAATCACCGCCGGCACAGGTACACAAGTCTCTCGGCGCTGCAGCTCCGGTCTCGTAATTTTCCATCGATCGCGAGCGGACGAGAATAGACGTCATGATTATGTGTGCTGTTCGTCGTTTCGTATATATATGTATATTCATTTCTCGTTCCGCAGTTTGTTTTCTTATATATATATCGTGCACCGCATTTTGATTAACGACGCTGGCGAATTTATAAAGCTCGTCGATAAAAAGCACCGAGAAAGAGAAAGATATTACTGGTGTATATATATATTCGAGGACAGAGACTACTCATTTAAAATGCATATATAATAGCGACGAAATTGACTGTAATGGAACGCGCGGCGAATGTAATTTATCGCGGATATGATGGGAAATGAAAACACACGGGTGATCCTAATGAGACGCAAAACTAAAATCATACATCACCTTGATTAACGATGTTTGCGCGTGCGAGAGCGAACGCCCCAGTATATAAGCTTCATTGACAAAGTTTCCGAAGTTAAAAGGCACATTTCACGGTGAATGAAGTACTTCCGCTTAAAATGCCAGTATAGTAATGCACAATGCATCGAGCGGCACAAGCGCGTATATATGCATGGATGTAAACACACGCTCTGAGCTATTTTCATCTCCGATGACGTAGCCTAATTCGGTCTGATCGTAGCAGCAGCAGCAGCAGAGCTGCGCGAAATGTTTCGTAATTTATTCGCTGCACGCGTTAAAATATAACGTATTATTTCGTCGTAACGTATTTTCTTTAATAATAGCGGTAAACAGTTTATGATTGTCATTGTTTATTTACCGTTTACATTAAGTTTTTTGGTAAATGAAGAGGAAGAAGATTATACAGAGTGTCCAATGTTGAGATAAAATGTAAAATTATTAAATACTACGGGAACAACATTTTATCTTTAGCAAGAGTATATAATATCTTTATGCTGACTAATTCAAACATCTTGCACATCATTACGCCAATCAGCATTAAAAATAAACGAAGATCATTTGACTCCTTTCAACTTTTTTATCTCGTTCCGTGTGCGCACATCGCTTTCAAGAGGCAACAAAATTTCCTGCCGATATTCGATCATCGATACATACCGCAAAAGTCAAAGCACACATCGATGAAGTCATCGAATAAAAACGCAACAGACACACTCCTCCTCAATAGTGACGCATATCCAACAAAGCATCGTATGCAAACGTATATATCAGACTCAACCTATATGCGGATCGATAAATTTTTCTCAGTACACAAAAGACGCGCGAACTAATAAAGCATCATCGTCGTGCGCGTCTAGACTATACGCGCGCGTTAATTTAAACAGACAGCAGTGACGACGGGGGCTTTTCCCGCGGGGTTGTCTGTCACAACATTACACGACTGCGACTGAGAGGTGTATATATATGTATGTCGGAGCGAGAAGATGCGCCTCGCGGCGTTGTTTCGCCTTGTTAGATGAGCTAGTGCGGCGATGAGGAAAATAGCGAGGTCGTGGGTGGATGGGGAGAAAGGAGAGAGGTTGTGTAAGATTATATTGAATAGCGCGGGGGTTGAGTGAAAGAAGGTACTGGGAAGATGGGTTGATGTTGTTGCTGTAATCAGTGCGGGGTGATGAGTCACTTTGTAAATAATATTATTGTACCGTTATAAAATGGAACTTGATAAAGCGATAACGAGCTTTTGAAAATTAATTTTTATACTTTGATCAGATTTTGCGAAATTGGTGCACTCGATGCTTGAGGGACAAACAAAATAGTCTGTCAAAGGAATGAGAAGTGTTGCCGTATCAGTAAGTTTTACGACGGAGAGAGAAATCTTACTGGCTCTAGCCATAAATTACGCTAGAGCAGTTATTTTTGTCGTATTTAACAAAACGGCGCGGTTCTAGCAGTATTTATTGGCTAGAGGAGTATACTAGGTAGTCAATAATTTATTTAACCGAAGTGAAAAGAATTCGTTTGTAAATGTTAATACTTTTGGACTTGATAGTACTTTGTCGCGTGAGATATAAGTAATGCGTTATAAACATTTATTTAACCAGAATAATTACAGTTGCTTTTGTATTTGTATTCCAGTAATTTATGCAGTCGAACAAATTTATATTCTCTTTTCTGTCTGTACTGTAATGCAATTTACGAATAAATGCTAAAATACGCAGTCCAGAACATCCTGTAAATGAAAATTTCAACGATTAAAAAGAAAAGGCTGCGCTGCGAAAAGTAGATTTATTATTTTGAAAAACCAGTTTTTGACAGTAAAATTTTATAATGGGCTGACCTAAATTTTCAGAGCTTCATGATTAAGCTCATTACATGGGAATAATTACGCTGCAAGTATAAATGCTCTTACATGTGTGCCCAGCTTTTGTGTGAATAGATATGCGAATTCGTATGATGCAATCATAAGCCAAGTATGAGTGATTAGCTCATAATTACTTTGCATTTTCGCGTAATTATTTCTGTGTATTTATTTGAAATAAAATAATTCCGATCATTATTTAAGGAATTATTAAACATATTTAAAATTTACTTTAATACTATTTCAACTTATAAAAGTAAGGGAATGAATATAGATATTCGATATTATTGGGGAAATGATATTTTTTATTGATACTCGTTCGTACCAAAAAATTAATTAAAATTTTCAATAAACGTTTCAGCCATGAATTTTCAAATATTTTGTTATTGCTTCAAAGATCCGTTTGATGTACAAAATAAAACGGATATTACATTTTGATGAAATATAAGTATTGCAATACTTTTTGCAAAAAATACAACTTTTGATAACATATTAATATTATTAATAAATTTTTCGTTTAAGAAATTACAGATAATGAGTTGAAATGAGAGAATTAAGGTTTAAAAACCATAAATTTTATTTATTATAAATTGTTAAATAAAAAAAATTATTTTTTTAAACATTTTGCCTACACATAATCATAATACTATGCAACTGTAATTATACAAAAAATAAAAAAAATTAATAACTAGCATACTTTATGAATAAAAATTGAAAAAAAATTGTGTTTGGCAGGTTTAGTATGTGGTTATTGCTAGATAACGCAATCCAACGTGGACCCTGTCATTTTTTCTCCCTCGCTAATCAAATGTCCTTGTCCACTAATGACAGAAACAAAGACTTATTATCAAAGCAAGGGGGGGATCAGCGATAAAGATAGAAATGAAGAAAGAGCGCTCGCGCACACGAGCTGTCACCCATCCTGTTACCTACCGCGGCAAAGTTTGCTTAACTTCCGAGAGCGCTGGAGAAAGAGCGCAGCGAGTGAGCTAAAAGCAAATCCCAAAGACGTCTGCTAACAGAGCTAAGCCGTCTTACCGATCGAGCTCAAGACTTTTTGTGAAACAGTGTCTAGC
Organism: Torymus auratus; assembly: GCA_900474315.1. NCBI lineage: Eukaryota > Metazoa > Arthropoda > Insecta > Hymenoptera > Torymidae > Torymus > Torymus auratus. The sequence goes on from UXGD01000133.1 coordinate 43,529, forward strand.
TCGTTGGCGTAATTTATGACTTTTTTATTATTTTATTTATAAGTTTACATTACAATATTTTGTTTGTTTGTTTTTTTTAAATATTTTTTTAATAAAATTTTTTTTGTCATAATCAGGTGGAAAATTAAGTTAGTTAATGGAGATTTTATTGAACAGTTGTAATCTTTTTTTAATTAATTTTTATTTTAACTTTACAAGTTTCATTTCATTCATAATGGATCTTTTTATAAAAATATTACTGAACTTTTTACTTATTTTCTACTTGTTCTTTTTTTTACTTTTATTATAAGAAATTTATTATTTCCGTAGTAGCCCTGAGATACGCCCGACATGTGGGATGTTTACTTTTAAAATAGTAATTTTTATGATTTTCTTAGCAAATTTTACATTTTCCATAATAATTTTTATCATTTTTTTTAGCAAATTTTAATATTTGAAATAATAATTTTTACGACTGCGAAAAAGAAATATCACCGTATCAGTCAATTTGCTACAAAAATCATAAAAATTATATTGTTTAAAAAGTAAAAATCCCACATGTTAAATCTCTCCCAGAGCTACTATAAAAATAATAAATTTTCTTATAAAAAGGTAAAGTACAAAATTATTCACATAGTAATAAAATAGCATGCTGCCGGCCTCTTTCGTACTTTTTTTCTGAAAGAATATTATAAAAACTAATTACATAGTGCTAGCCCGTGTTTGATAAGATTTCGTTCCTTGATGCGCGAGCGTCAGTTGATAAAGTTCGGGGAAATAAAGATTAGACACGATATTGCTTGCGTCATTATAATATACGAAAATTTATCATGTCCCAGTCCATTAGCGTGCGGCACGGCCAGCAGCGTGCGGATGGTTAGCATTATCCGATATTGGAGAAGATTGACTGGCGCCTAGGCTCCAACTGGCGATAAAGTTTCGGGACGAAGGTGTCCACGGCGTCGACGTTATATTACACCCGGCGCGTGTGCGCCCCACAAAATTTCTGCATCGTTCGTTTTTATTGGTATAGCGCTCATTTCCCTCTCAGCGCTTCATCAAAAAGCCATTACGGGTTATGTCGTCAGTGTTTCTAGAACTTGAAATCCTCGTAAACATTGATATCAAATTCTGCTGCGTTTATTGCTCGGTTTTATTATTCCGCATATATATCCTTTAAAGGATGATATGGGTGTACCTGAGCTGTTGCGCGATACTGTGACATTATTGATTGAAAACGTAATTGAATCTCTTATTGACGAAACGACACTGTACACTCAACCGAAGATCAGATACGTATAGGGTGTAAGGTAATTGGCAGTGTTGAAATCCAATAGCCATCTATTAAAAGAATGTCTATATATATGTTCACCTTTATTTACTAATATTTACACGAATATCCTGGTGGAAATTCATTTGCAAGAAATGCTCAGAAAATCAGAAAATTACATAATACTGGTTTTCTCTTTCTCACTCACTATTATTCATTAAACCTGTTGCTAGTTATTTCTTGAGCATAAAAACAGTCACGTTATATCATGCTATTGTTCGATCCACTAAAAAAAATGCGTTTAGTTATTGCCTATACTTTTAATAAAACAAATAATGAGTCAACTAAAAACAAATCATGCGTAAAATCACATTAATATTTATATAGAGCATTCGATATTATCAAAATCAAAGCCAATCACGCAACCAATCGAAGACTAACTTCCTTTCTCTCCGAATTTTTCGTACCATCCGACAAAACACCATAACAACAATCTCACGAAATAGATCCCCGCACACGCTACTCGCACTTCATAAACAGCGAGGGAGGCCTCAGCCATTTCAATTAGCTCCAACACAGCCGCTCCGCTCATTCCCTCGCTCGTAAAATCCACATAGTATACCAAAAAGCTGCCTCCATACCTACCTCCACCTCCACCCTTCCAATAGAGACACCATCCGTGTAATAACGAGCCGACTACGACGGCGGCCGTCACGAGGTCAAATGCCGGAGTCATAGCTTTACGCGAGCCTGGGGACTATACTGCGTGAGCGGGCGTATATAGTAGTCGGCAGCACTATCTAACGGGGCTGCGTGATGCGAGGAAGTTTGGAATACCGCAGGGGCTCCTCGATCTCGAAGGACCTGCGGTAGCCGTCACAGTGCATATAACGAGAGAGAGAGAGAGGGAGGGGACGTATCGCGCAGGGAAATTCCAGGAATGACAGGGGACCGTTAGCCCTCCGTCGAATTCTCGACTCTGTGATGGGGGTGTGAGTGTTGATGAGGATGGACTTTGGCCGACAAAGTTGGACAAGTGGCCTTTTAGGTCAATAAGTCCGAGGTATCAGACATTTTTTCCGGGATATAGGGTGTCCGAAGTTTTTTTGTGGAACTATAAAAAGAAAAATTGTCAGAGTGCCCGCGGAAAGTATTCGTATATTGCGCGAAATTTTGAATATGAAGTGAGCGTAGTAAAACTGAAAGCTTTTTATGGCTTGATGTATTATATATTATTTTTATAATTAATGTAGAAAAATAAGAGCTCTTTTGTATATTAAAAAGGTGTATTGGACTTTGAAGTACCTCTTTAACATAAAATATGAAAATATACTACAGGTTCCGCTTTTAATCTCCAAAAACTTATATTTCCCTTTCAGAATTTTTTCCTCATAATAACCCTCAAAATTAAATTCCACTTCCAAACCCCGCTCCTTATTATTCTAAAAATTCTGCAGGTTTCTCTCACTAAAAAAAATATTATAACTCAAATTTACCCGCCCCTCTCATGAAAAAAGCTAGGTAGATGCAAAAAACCTGGCGGAAGACAAATAAAATCTCTCTCTTCGCCTCATCCAGCGAGCAAGAGCGAGAGAGTAGCTGCGGGGCAGCATGAGCTGTTCGCTCGCTTCAAAGGGAATTGACTTTGGCGGCTGCTGCGCGTATATTTCCGAGAGTGTTGAAAAAACTGACCTACTATCTCGCCGGCGCGTTTCGTGCTATATGTATATATCTGTATGCTAGGTGGGGGTGGCCTCCCGCGAGCACTTAGCTCGGCGAATAGAGATTTAAGAGACTCGAGCAGCCGACATGACGTCGAATGCTGACTATACGGCCGCGCGATATGTATATGGAAAGAGGGAGGTCTGTAATGGGGTTGAAAATCACGATGTGTGCGTTGAGTTTTTTGGGCGTCTTGGTTCGGACATAATGGTGGTTTATGGATTTTCTGAGGATAAAGTGAAATTTAGGCGTTCAATTGTAAGAAAAATCTAAAAATAGAAAGAAGAAAAAAAGATTTATAAGCGATTAAGTTTATAATAAGGTTCAGACTGGTTATAAAATTATGGCGACTAGTACTTAGCGATAATTATCCATAAATTTAATATGATATCAATTTATCATTTAGTTCATTAAATAATAATTATTAATGAAAATTGCAAATCTGATTAAGTTTTTAGTTATTATTACTAATTACAGCTAGTAAATTTCACAAAATTCTGAATATAAAAAATAATATTAATTTTAACTATTCGTCTTCATCGTATTTCCCCGTATAATTTTTAAATTTCCCTTGCGCATAAGATGAAAATCTGACAACAGAAAATCATTTACTCTTATAATTATTGTCAAGTAGCATTGTTAAACAATATAATGCCAAGTTATGCTCTAAATATAATTTGAGACATAAAAGTCGTCAAGTCGAAAGTAACCGCCCCATTTTTATTTCGTTCGAACTTTCACGTAAAAACCTTTTTGTATAATTAGAAACTACTAAACTGTCACTGGCATGCATTCATTTTCTTTCGCTGCTTTAAAATGTGAAATATAAAAACTTTCACCCACGGTACAGCGCACAACGCATACATAAAAAATGTTAATAATATAATCAAACTTACGTAGCGTAGAATATCTTTATAGTGTCGTAATAATATCTATAACTCACCTGTAACAGAAAAAAGAAAAATTGCCATTAGAGTACTGTACATCGAAAGAAAACAAAAATACATGTATATTATTTACAAAACTTTAAGATTTATCTCCAAACCGCGAGCAATATTTTTCTCCCCTACATATTTACCATCTAGCCACATTCTCTCCGCCAAACGCGAGTCAAACCTATCAAGTTTAACTTTAATGCATGCTCACACTGATATATCACTCACTCTCTTAAAGACTCGAGCTTTATCTCCAACTCTCATTCTACTTCTATCCAACCCAGCCGGCGCATTAAAGATGTTTAAAGTTTGAGAGCAGCTAATGTATATTCACCGCTCTGAAATTATAAAGCAAAGCTGATTTGCGACCGCGCTCGCGTAAAACACACGAAGAATCGGAGAATCGGAGCGCGCTCGGCCTTAAAAATGCAAAAGCTCCTCCTCCATACAAGGCCACATAAGAGAGAGAGAACGATTATATATACATCTATACATGCACACGCGCGGAGATCCGCTAAGAAGATTATAATAAAGCTAAAAGCTAGCGGTGGCGACCCTCGCATGCGTGCCCCGTTCTTGTTCTCCTTCTCTCTCTCTCGGAGAATAGAATAAGAAATAAGTACACCGCGCGGAGCCGAGATTCTTCTTCTTCTCGTACATTATAGGCGCAGCAGACGAATTAACAGTAGCTTAAACAACAGCGCTGTGTGTACCGGTTTTTAAAAGCGCGCAGAATAAGAAGAAGCGCATCGACTATTGCGGCAGCTACATTAACATGTCCGCGCGCAAGGCGGCGGCTCGTCGAGATAAACCGAGCTTAACCCACTTTTGTCGCCGCCCACCCGCGCACGAAGCTCCGGCCGTATAAACATTGTCTGCAGCAGCGTTTCCTATCGCGGGATCTCTCATCGGTTTCCGAAACATCGCGCGTGTATATATAGCGGCCGCCACCGGCGTACAATAGCGATACAGCGTGTAGTTGCGCGAAAAAGGCGCTTGTTTTACGGGGCGGAGAATATACGCGAGAGGCTCGTTTTTTTTTTGTTCTTTAAAAATGTTTGGCTATCGGTGCGTGTGTATGAAGTGCCTTTTAAAATCCGTTGGGATATTTTACATATACGTTTTCGTTTGCTTTTGGGGGAAAGAATTGTTTCTGTCAGCAATGAATACAGTTTGTTTTTCATCGAGCTGAAGGTTTGCAATGAAATTTTAACTTATATTTGTGAAAAATGAGAAAGTCTTGCTGCATGAAAACAATTCACTGTTAGAGAGCAGACTTTTACTGTAATTCACAATTCGCAGTTTTAAAAAGCTACCGTGTCGAAAATTTTCTCTCTTTTTATTTTAGAAAACTTTTTCTCCGAGAAAGCAGCACGAAAGTGGCAGTAATATTTCAAGCGCGCTTTTTTGATAAACCAAACAACTACACGATTATCTCTTATCACTAAAAATTAACAGTATAAGAGAAAACAAACACAGCTACAACTTGAAAATACCGTGAAACTGTATTATATACATAGCTCGGACATCTCAGCGCTAAGAGACATTCAAATAATTAATTCTTCCGGCAACCCATAAACCGCGTCTTTACAGGCGCCCAAGACTGCACCTTCACTGCGCACTTACCCATGAAACGCAACGCAAATTATCTTTTCATAAAGGCCTCCGGTACGACCATTCGCGCCCGAAGCACCACACTATATACCACCGTCCTACCCACAACCATCGCCTCCTTCGCACCGTATTCCCCTTAACACTAATAGAAAGCTCAGGGCCACGCGTCGCCGTTATATCCCTGCGAAACCTCGCGCTGCACTCTCTTTCTCTCCGGCCAAGCGTGTAGTTCAAGGCCGCGGAGCAGTCGATCTATTTTTCCCTCCCACTCTCCTTCTCTCTTCGCGACTCCTATATCTTTCTTCCTAAGCCTATCGGCCAGCACACGCTATATAACCACGGTGATTTACCGTGTCGGTCTATTATTAGACGCCCGCCGCGCGTCACGTGCACGCACGCAGAGAGGTAGTCCCCGTGTTTGAACTCGCTCCTGTAGCAGCGCATACTGCAACTAACAATGAGAGAGAACCGAAGCTCGGACCTGCTGGCAGGCTACGTGACGCGCTGCAGCGGATGTCGACGTTTATTGAAGATTCCTGCGTGCACCGGCTGCTACGTTGTTTTATTAGCGGCCAGAGGGATGATGGCGACGATGCTGTGTGGTTCTATCGTGGTGTATGCATGCGGGGGATGATGATGATCGATACGGGTATATGCGGATGGAAAGGCTACGACAGAGGATTGATGAAAAGCTACATGGTTATACGCTGTGTGTGTGTATAATAGTTCGAGTTTTTTTTTCGAAACTAGTGCGAGTGAAGCGGTTGAATAATTGCGATTGTTATTCGCGTGTGTTCAACAGAGCAGATTTTCGTTTTTTTTTTAAATCTCGCTTTTTCGCCTCCGCAAGCTTTCGAAAAGCAGCTCTCGGCCCTCGTTATTAAAACATACCGGAGAGAGTTGTTGTTATTTAAAAGTTAATTTGCGATTTGATTCTGCGAATCAGGACAGCTCGTATACGTATGAGTAGCATAACCGAAACAGCAGTGGCAGGAGACACACGACGGCGCTTTTCATAATTATTTATGAATGCAGTATATGGACATTCATCGATGATTAAAAGGCAATGCATCTCTGTCGCTCCAATCGCGCGCATGCACTTTGTGTATGGAAATTGTAAAAATAGCCGCGCTTCGCGTGAAAATATTCATTCTTTTATTAACGGAGCCGAAGGTCACAGGTTCTCTCTATAACGCGCACTTTTCCTCTTTTACCATATAGACACGTTAAATAACTTTCTATGCATATTTATTTATATAGGCGTGTGTGTGTGTGCATCGGCGCATGTGTATGTAGACAAATATAACTGTTCTATATTTATTATTTGCCGTGTGCACGCCATTTCCGCGTGTAGCGATGTATAGGTATAATAAAATTGCGTGCTGAAAAAGATTTTTAATTAAAATGAATAAACATTTTAACGCGAATTACGTCAATATTTGTTGTTTCGTTTTCCGCTTTGTCGTCGGTGAATAATTCTTTGTTACCGCGCGAACTACGAGCTAATTGTGTACGATAATATATTTGACAAAGAAAAGCTTATAATTGCAAAATACGCAGACTCATTATGTTTAATCCCAATAACCCAAAAGCGCACGAGAAAAAAAAAGACACGTCTTTTACAAAGTGCACAGCGCGAAGTGTGCAGCTCTAATTTAATAAGACCATTAGAGCCCACAATACATCTCCCCTAACAAGAATAATCTCAAAACGCGCGCGCGCGTACAATTCCACGACAAAAAGCCAGCTCGCGCGAAAGTACCGTAATAAGACGCCGGGCCCGCGCTTGAGCGCGAAGCCGCATATTTCACAGCCAGTTTCTCGCTCCTATTTCCTCCCACAATATCAAGAACGAATTCCCTTACCAAAAAAAAGAAGAAAAAAAAGAAGATTTCTCGTTCTACCCTCACTAACATTTGCATCTTATTAACACCCACGCTGACATCCTTCCCTAGAGGCGGGGTAATATTCGTCCATCGTGCAGCTATACGACGACGACGTCGTTTTCCGTCGGGCGCTCGTTAACCCGGCGCGCGAGCTTGCAGCAGCATTATATACGCCCGTATTTACCGCCCACGTCGCTCAAAAGTTGCGCGAGGTACGTATACAGGCGCGTCGGAGCGGAAACGATTTGGAGACAGTGCGCGGGTGCTGGTCCGTTGCTTGAGTTTCGCGAAATCAATGGACCGAGAGAGTCGGAGATATGCCACCTCCGTGTGGTGCTTAGAATATGGGCGAGAAGTTGGGTGTAGTTTTGCATCTGGAGATGGAAGTAGGGTGTAATGGATGATATTGCAGTTTTTCAAGACGTTCTGGAGATGGTGAAAGAAATGATGTTTACGAAAGAGTGTTTTTTTATTTATTTATATCTGGGTTTCTCGTATACAAAGTAAAGAGGAAAATATGACTTTTATTTAGCTCTTCTCCCCTACTAAAACTACTAACGATTGGTAATTAAAACAAGGAAACTTTTTACGATTATTTCAATCACTCTGGTGATTCCCAGAATAAAACGCCGGCTATTTCCTCGCTATAATACACAAAAATTCCACGAGATTTTCCTCGAAACTCAAATCACTCCAGGCGCACGTTAAAATTCTAATAACCACCGTTATGCAAATACCCTTATAACTTTTTTAATCAGTTCTATATATACACGTGCAAAATAACTCCGCGGTACCTCGAATTCATTTCGAAAGAGATCTCGTCTCGTGATAAAAGTACGGAGAACGTCCGCACGCGATACGCGATATTACCATGCAGCAGTTCGCCGTTCCCGCCGGCAGGCACATCGTCCGTGTCGCGTCATGATGACACTGTGTGTGTAGGTGTAGATACGCTGAGCGAAAGAGGTTAGCGGGGTTTCCCTTCAGTTAATCGCCTAGATATTATTTCTATTCAAAATGGCGTTTCCCGGTTCCAAATGACGGGGCTGAAAGCTCTCATAAGGAAATGAAATTGCGGATGATAATGAGATGTCCTTGTGTTTTAAATTGCGTATTCTCGGTTGATAAAGAGTTTGTAATAAAAAATATAACTGTTATAAATGTTTGTTTTAAGCTCGCTATTTAAAAAAATCATTATCTTCAAATTTTTTTAATCAATTAACGAACATATAATCCGTACACGAGAAATGAAAAAAAATACATTTTTAAAACGCCTTTTATATTTGATAAACTGCAGCATTTGCTTTTATAACTTTATGATATATAATAATTGAAAACCATGCTGGTGGCTATTTTTATTTCCATTAATTTAATAAAGTAGTTTATTCAAGAAAATTTCAAAAATTCCTGCGGCCCCCTATCACAGTTAAATTACCATCCTTTTAACCGACAAGCCGTTTTTATACGCAAGGTTAATTAACATGTAGCCGACCTTTATAATCTCTCCCCTCTCTCCTACATACGTGCTTTTATTAAGTAAGCTCGCATACCTCTTCTCCTCCCTGTCTCGTTCCAGCACAGAAATAGACAAAAACGACGCGCAGCAACAGCAGCAGCAGCTCAATTAAAAACAAAGTCCGATAACTCAACCTCTCTGACAATCAAGCACAAATCATCGTTCCTTATCTCTCTCTCTCCCCCCACGTTTCTCCCATCTAATTATAACGGCTCTTCCCGGAGTACACACATACACACGGAGGGTGTGGCAGAAAAGCAGCTACCTCCGTTTGCCGAGAATAAACAAAGCCCCCCCGCCGTGAACGAGGTTTTTCCCTCGGCAAGGTGCAGTCGTTGTGTCGTCCCATGGCCAACTTTAATTACAATTAACGCGCGGCGCGCCACTCCTACGACGACGAGTGACCTTTGCGCTCTCGCACACACGCGCCCGCGCGATTAATTCTATTTCCGCTGGAGATGATGATGGCTAGCACGCGTGTGCGCGCAGGTATGCGTACGTGCGTGTGTGCTTTATATATACGGCGCGCTTCAAACGTCACTCTGCTCCCCCGGTGTGTGTATTTTATAACTCTAACAACTTTTTTACGAGCAAAGTGCACACGCGCCTCATGCGTGCGTGCAAGTAAGCGCGCTGAAAAGCGTTCGGGATGTTTAAGAGGTTCGTAAAGGCGCGAGAGGTTCGCGTATAGGTGCAGTGCACGTTGTACGTCTGTGTATGGAAGGAAAGGAAGTGGTTGAGGGTTATTTTGACGGGTGAAAAGTTTAGGCTGTAAACATTTTGTTCATGGAAAAGATGTTATTTGATGCGTAAGTTATTTATTTTAATAATGTGTTGCTTTGAAATACGTTTATTTCTCGTTTAAACTACATTATGTATAATTGAAAGGCGCGTACAGAAGGAATTTCAAATATTTTAATGCGAAAAAGGATCAAGTTACAATTGACGATTCGCTGTCGACAGTACCACTTGCTTTTTACGAGACGCTTCAAATATTAAAAGTATAAATATTGCCTGGCGGATATTTCTGCATCGCCGCGGCTCATTGCTATAAATCTTTCTCATATTATACAAAAATACGACGAAATCGTCATATAAATTATTATATACACGCATATTTTACTTGAAAACACTCAACGAATAAATCAACGATTTTTTCACACACGCTCGACTCTCAACTTCCACTTTCGAAAAAAAAATACTGCCCTGTTATTAAAAAAAATGCTTTTTGATCTCAAATCACGTAGCCACTCCAACAACGCATCATGGAGGACAAACGAACGGAAGGATATGAAGTCGCATACCCCTCGTGTACCGCTACATAAAGCTCAGCACCGAACCACCACTTGTTTAAGGCCCAGTGTAATTTTTCACTCGTGCGCGCAATTGAATTGGTGCGAAGAGCGGCAGAGGGAAGTTCGTTAATTGATCACGCGCGCTTCGTTACGATTAAAGGGCGCGGTATATATATATGATGGTGGATTCATCGCGGAGCGCGTGTTTGTCAGGTGAAAATCGTCGGTGCGACGCGGTGATAAAAGAGCGCGGCTCTGAATATAAATGCCTCGTAGGCGCGGCAGTTTTGCCGGATTTCGGGCATTGTTTTTGAGATCAATGTGTCGAGAGAGGGAGAGAGAGGAAATCGTTGCTTTCCACGGGAGGGAATGATAACGTATGGGGTGAATGTGCAATGCACATTTCACGTATTTCCGTTTAAATTCTGTAGCGGAGTTATTTATTGAGCAACTATGAGCTGATGTTTAATATAGCAACGAAATTATGATTGTAATTTAACATTATTTTAGTGATGGAATCCCTGGTAGAAATGTGAACCATAAGTTAGCTATTTTCGAGTAATTTTATGCTTAAAACGAACATTGCTTGTATTTTATAATTATGTACTAATCCGAAATAAATTATGGTATTTACACTTCATAAAATATGTATTTTAATTAATCGTAGAATTTTAAGATTAATTATTATATTATTTTGCATTATAATTTTAATTCCTAAAAATGCTTCCATTTAATTAACGTTAGCTATATAAATGGTAGTTAATTTTCTACCTGGGATATTATATGAATAATTTTTGCATTCTTTATTACTTTTATAGTTGATTTTGACGCGTAGACTGAAATGAAATAAATAAAAGGGGAAATTTCAACGGATTCTCAAATATCGATAAAACCTTATTGTTATTCATTCCATCAGTATTCAAATTCTGATTTAACATCCAAAGGGATCACGGCGATTTTAAGACTTTGACTTAGATCTCTCCTAAAATCCGAAATTCAGCGTAAAAAATCCCAATCAGCCTATAAAGTTTCATTCAAAATCCTTCCTTATACAAACCTTTGTATCACATTTCACGAAGAAACCGAGCATAAAATAAGGTACACACACATTTATACAGCGCGCGAAAAATGAGGTCCTAACGTGTTACGATTCGCGTATAAAAGGGTGACTACGAGAGTTGAAAATGGAAAAAGACGACGAAGAAAGCGACAAACCTCATAGGGGCTGTAAAAGGCGTCGAGGAGGGAGTAAAGTGCGAGAATTGTATCTTTGAAGGAGGAGCACTTGGCGAAACGGCCCGCGCGCGAAGGAAATGAAAGTGAAATTCTGGATAGCGTGCACGCGGGGAGAGTTGATCGATATCCGGTATCTTTGGGACCTCGATAGTGCTGCAGAGCTCTCGCGATCTTGCACGCGACCCTGAGAGTAGAAATAACAATATTTTCACGCAAGAGGAGAGCGAAGGGATATATATCGCTCTAGAGTCGGGGGATTTAATTTCGTATATTGAGTTTCTTTTCGAAAAATGTAGAAATAAAGGGGTTCCCCGATATTGCGCGAATTCTGTGGTACACTGGGACTATAAGAAGAAATAATATTCACGCGATGAATATCTTTTGTGGTTTATAGTATTCGATTGGAATTCAATGGAATTTCGAATAATCATGGAAATCATTGTTTTAATTAACCAACTAAATTCGTGTATAGAAAGGGAAATTAATTGACTGTCATTTGATTGTTATGGAAATGACGATTATTATTCGGCATAATTATTCTATATTGAAGTCACTTGCATAGCTAATTAAATACGGAATTGTATTATAATTATATGAAATATTATTATTATTTCTATTACTATACCTTTGTTACAATTATTCCCTATTTATACCTGAATAATTTTAATGAAGTTTTACCCATTCATTTACGTTATAAAAGTATCTCAATAAAGACCATCACTATTATTGTTTCTATCACCATATTCCCATAATTTTTCATAACTCACTTTTCATAACATTATTGCCATTTCATTATTTATCACCAAATTAAATTGAAAAAAAAGTCCTTTCATCTCCAACAATTCATAACTCAAAGATTCCGATAAGAAATCTTCACGAAAATCCGCACTCAATCCATATAACCATCAACAACAGAATCGCAATGTAATCGACATCATCATCATCATCTCCATTCCTCATCATCGCGCACCAACATTACCGCCCCGTCATTCCTCATCCCTCATGCCTCCCTCAGAAACTGCGCACAATCGCGTCCTCCCCCGAATCATTCCCTCAATAGCCATTGTCTCCCATCGCGGAAGCGCTTCGTCTTCGGCGCCCCGCACGTGTACACGTTAATGAAACGCTAGCCCAAGCCTCCCCGAGAAGAGTGAGAAAATCGAAGAAGACGACGCCGAGGAAGAATAGGAAGAGTGTTACACGGAGTATAGGCCTTCTTTAAGAGACCGAGAGAGTTCAAGTGTGTCTCCGCCCTCGCTGACGCGGCGGCTCTTCATTGTTATGTAACCGTTCCCGACGCCGACGGCGGAAAATCGCCTGCTACGTACGTCGGCCCCTTTTCCTCATCTCGTTCCTTTCATCATTTATATACACGGAAGACGAGGCTCGTCCTCCTTAGGGCAAACTACTCGATGTGTCGCCCGTCGTCGTCGTCTTAGCGCGAAACAGCCGCTGCATTATGCATCGCGCGCGAGGGAGAGAGAGAGAGTGAGTTGACTTTATCGAGGGTGTACGGGCAATTTCGAGGCAGGCCTAAATGGCCAAGTGGCTCGTCGAAATTTGCATCGATTGCCAATTTATTGGACGTCGAAAGCTCGTCAGTATGTAGCGTAGTATATATATAGCGGTGCGTAGGGGCTAGGCGAGCCCTTCAGGGATTGGCGTATGGTTAAATTAAATACTTGAAGAGGGGAGGATTGTAAATTTATAAAATATTGTAGGTATATCTTAAATTTATCGATAAAATTCCAATAATAATGGTATAAGGTTTCAAAGCTATGGTCGATATTAAAATATTATGCATTATTACAGCCTTTGTCATTTTTAAATATCTTAAAATCATGCATTTGAATTTTTTTATCTTTTACTTTCGTTCTGTCGCGGAATATTAATTAAACCATCCATCGCTCGAAGGTAATCTGTATTTGTGAGTGATTATTAATTTCATTATAGTTCCCGCGTGCTCTCAGCTAAGATCAAAGGACGCGTGCAGCTTGTGTTGGCTCATCTTTGATCCTGCTATTAGCAGGGCAGAGAAGGAATAAGCTACTGCATTAAACACATGAGCGATGTTTACACAAATATTACAACGTTTATGTGTGTAATATGAAACGGCAGACTGACAATTTATACGTTTAATTGTTGTTATTTTATCATAAATATTACGGTTAACGTTTATGTGTGTAATATGAAACTACAGACTGACAATTTATACGTTTAATTATTGCTATTTTATCACAAGGTAAAAAGAATGCAAAGTTAACTTACAACAATGTTGGTAAAATCGGCATCAAAGAAAAGTAGACTCTTAATTTCCTTTGTGAAAGTGGGATTACATTCTATAATACATTGAATCAGCTTTAAATCAAATAGTTTCCACTTTTTCCGGAAAGAAGTTTCTCCGTTTTGAAAGGAGCCTATAAACGGACACTCCTATTTGAAAAGGAGATTCTCCTTTTTTCAATGAATTTTCAACTTCTTAAACGCATTGAAAATTACATTTGAAATACAATGTTACTTCTATTATAAACAAAAGTTATTTTACTTATTTTATGATGGCCATTTAGGTTTTCCTCCAAATCAATTGATTTGGTTTATGCAAAACGATTAGATTAACTATAAATTATTTTCCGTGTACCTATTGAGTACATTTTATATAATAAAAAAGATTTCTAGAACTTCTTGGATTCGTGAAGTTATTCTCGTACCACACTAACCCAATATCATCGATATTCCCGCTTAATAAATAAATTTAATTAGCTGGATTTGAGTTATAAGCTTCGCGAGGGTTCGCAAACGTTTACAAGTGCTCGTATCTCTAGTCTCTAAAATTACGCCTTGTAAGAACGAATACTACTGCGACGCACAAAAATGAAAGCCGATAAACCAATTAGCGCGCCGGTGCACGCTCGCGCGAAAGCGTAGTGCGAATGTTTATTTTCTTCCTCAGTTTAGCAAATAATAGCCGATTCAAATCGAGGTCGAATGTCAAGGAAAAGTACACTACTCGGTACACGCGTTGATTCACGTGACGTGCCCGAGTTATTTTCTTGAGGGCGAAGTTTTTTTGATCGATTTGTCTGCGACTGTGTACCCGGTAAGTTAATTATAGCGGTAACAATGTATAAAGCATTGTTGGTGTTAAAGAATAAGAATGCAGAGTTTTTGTGCGTTCAGGATTTCTTCTTCTTCTTGTTAAGTTGGCACCATCATTTTAAAATGTACGGCCATATCGTTCAGGATTTTCAATATTTTGGCAGAATCTGATAGCTTCATTACAGATTTACATTGTATTTTATTGTACAGTTGGAAGTTTTGAAAAAGTATCACATAAAATTCATGAGAAAGTGTAAAACTGAGTTTAGTTTGAAAAGTATAAAATCCATGTTGCGAATAAAGTAGTCAAATCAAATAGAGATATCTGTATTAAATATTTCAACTGCATTTTCGATTGATTTTTCTCACCATGCATAACACTAAAACTGGAAAAAAAATCCTACTGGAAAAAATTTCCCCTACACAACTAAAAAAAAGCGAAAATTGACTTTATAAACAAAAAGCACGACGGAAACCCTTGAAAACTAGGTGACACGCACGTATCCTCAAAGGGATCTCCTTCTCTCTATTACTTCCCCTCTCGAACTAAAAATCAGGAGACGAAAAAGAACCGCTCCCTCCTACGCGCGCGTGTGTGTCCCATATTCCAGCGAATAGCGACGTTACTCACCGTCCTTGAAAGGACCGAAGCGCAAAAGGCTGTTCATCCTTATTGCAAGACAGAACCTGCGCGCAGATTCCGGAAGTGGAGCAGCAGCCGGAGATCACGTCCTCTGGAGTGGCTCTGATGCAGCTACCTCCTCTGTCGCTCGCATTTGTCTTCAAAGCGCGCGCCTTGGTTTACGCCTGCTGACTACAGCTGCTCCTGCTGCTACTCGAGACGGTCTTCGTTCGCGTTTGAAAATTGGAATGCCGCTGGATTCTTGCCTCCCTGGCGAAGTAGCAGTGACGACGATGCCCCTCGAAGAATCTCATCCCTTGCGCGCTTGGACTTGAAGTGGAGATAGCGTCTACGTTGTTAATTGCAAGTAGGTAGTGGATGGTCTACGAGATTGGTTTGAAGTATGTCTGATCAGGTAACGAGAAGACGTACGAGTGACATTTTCGTTCAGTTTCGATTCTCGTAATCGGTCATCAGACCAGTAGTGGGATTCCGCGTTGCTGTCGTAGCTTAGAATAATAGACTCGTCGAGTGTAATCCATTTAATCAAGAGCTCCCCTCTCTCTTTTCCTACGACTTAACAGTCTTAGCTTTGCGAAATCAGATTTCTTTTATTTCAGCCGCGTGCACACGTTCTAAATTTCAATTTCCGCACTACACACTTTACACAACCGTGTTCGCAGCGTAGACGGAAGTTAGTTGCTTATGAAAAGTTGATTTAAACAAACTTTGCACCAAAGGATTTTCATATTTGAACAGAGTGGGACGAAAATCCGTTTGGCTAAGAGTGTACAGTACACCGTTGGAACTTTTCAAATCCTTTACGAAAGTGCGGCGCGCGGTTTGAAAAATTCCTGAAAGCTCTTGGAGAACGAAATGTACCTCCTGCAACGATATCCAATTTTAAACATATGTTGTAAGGGTCTATACCACTTTTGCTCACCCACGATGAACAAACTCTGCACCAAGTAAATACATCGGATGAAACTATCCCTTCTTAATTGATATCCGCAGAAGTAAAAGTATGATCCTTCTTTAGATCCATTGAAATAAACTAATCACGTATAGAGTGTGACATATCCAGTTCGCTCCGGTTAACTGTAATACCACTGCTATATACGGATTGATTCGTGACACAGAAGAGAGAAGCACTCTCAGCTAATCATAAGACGACACTCGGAGCTTTCCGCAAATCCGTCCTAAAATCCTCTCTCTCTCCTCTCACCTCCTCGTAAACCACGAGCACCGGAATGGCGCGCGCACTCGATTCAATCTCTCACCGAATCCACGAACCATCACCTCATCCTCCCCGGAAGGTCAAGTGTCGTTCCAGCAGCAGCAACAACTCTCTCTATCCCACACCGACTGCACACTCTACTAGTTGCACGCGCACAGACGTCACCCACACACGCACGTATACGTGTGTGTACACACTGTGCAGACACAGAGCGAAAAACAGCTGTAACAGGCCGCCGTCACGCAACCACCCCGTCTGTAAACTGTGCCAGCAGCAACAGAAGCATAGCAGCAACGGTAGCACAGTCGACGACAGGGGGATGACGAGCGAACGGCGATTGTGTGCAGTGCAAGCCGCCTGGCAGCGTCGAATGTACTGAGAGAGAGTGAGAGAGAGGTAGCGCGCGAGGCGAGTTCTCGTGCCTCATGTGCACCGACTACGACGACGTGTTTACACATCGAGGCGCGTCGTCGTCGCCTTGCCGGGGCTTCGAAGCACACACATTCACGCTCGACACACTAACACACACGCAAGCTCTGTGCGAAACCCTTCTCGTTAGTATTAGCCGGCGGTACAAGAGACGGTTATAGTATAACAGAGAGAGAGAGAGAGAGGCTATATAGGTAGCTCCGACCTCTGTGTGTGAGTCTCTCTCTCTTTCTCCGCGCCGCGCAACGGCAAGTATTATTATAGGCCTCTGTGACCGATCGGCCGGAAACGATTGGCGAGAGAGAGAGAGAGAGAGCGCTCCGAATTAGTGTAGCTCGATGATCGAGCGCGCGCACACGATGCGAAAAGCCTCTCTGTTGCATAGAAGCGCAAGCACGTGTATGGAACAGGGAGAGAGAGAGAGGTATGGTATATACACCGCCTACGTGTAAAAAAGGTGCGGTTTCCTTTGTGCAGGGGCAAGCTCGCTCGCGTTTACATTTGTCCATATCTATCTGTGGCGGAAGGTCAGGATTTTTATATAATGGTCGCGCGCCCGTTGTGCTGACTGGAATTATCTGGGTAATGAAGTCTAAATGTGGATGTGGCGCGGAAATAGAATCGATTGCCTTTCAAGTTTTATTTTCTTTTTGTATAATTTGTAGATAGAATTCGCTTGAGTTTATTGAAGGTATATTTTAAGATAACAAAAATATTTATTTATCTCTGCCAATAGTAAATTAATAATACAATTTACAACTTTGTTTTTTTCTTTTTAATTGTACTAATTGTAATCGTAAAATAAGTTCATGTAAAGCATCAATCCACACCGTGGATAAAAAGTGCCAGCGATTAAAAAACCGCATGGATAATCCATAACAACGACACTGACAACATACGTCTCACTTACGAAGTGTTAGCACATGAAAAGTGCATCCCATCGATCGCTCGTCCCCCTGTAATTGCACAAATAAATTAAAAAGTCCATTATCTCTTCTAACAAAGAGCCTGGCAATTTTGAAAAAAATCATTATTTACAAACGAGCGTCGAGCACAAATCATCCGATGCGCAATGCAAACACATATACATATATAGGTATAAAAGACGTTAGAGAGGCGTATAAATTACACATGCATCGCCGCGTTATTAATGCATAGCCGATGCATGAGTCAATGCTTAATTTGCCGTGTGCAACGCGAAACCGCATTAACGCATAACATTAAAATTTCAGGCGCATTGAAGTATAGTAACAATCAATTCGCAAGGTATTTGTGCGATATGTATGTGTACATATAAATAAAATATTTTCAATTGTTACACGAGGCAATGATTCATTTCCGATTCGCGAAATTATTCAGGATATACGTGAAAATTACATGTATTTACGGGAGTTGAAAGAAAGGATTTTAAAATGTAATATCGTTGTTGTATAATTATACCATATCGAATATAAATTAACACATATTGGATACAATAAGTTATTATATATAAATATTACTAACCTCTGGTCTCGATTTAATAAGCAAAAACTGTCTCTCTTTCCTCACAGCCAATCAATCAATCCCTTTTCAACCACCCCAATATATAAACTCATATTCAATATAGATACCGACTTCCCCGGTAATCCAGGGGGGCGCGCGCATCGCGAAAATATGCGAAGTTTAATAATACGCGTCGTCTCCCCCACCCCTATATACCGGAATAAAAAGAACCACGCGCCGGCCCCGAGGGCAATTCCTCTCGGTCTGGCGGAGTCAACGCCCGGAAATAGGCTTCAGAGCCGTATAAGTCGTCGTCTCGACGAGAGGGACTCTTATCGGAATTTCCTGCGGGAGGGAGAGGAGGGGCACCACACCGTCGATAAAGCCACTCGTGCAAAGTGAATCTCCCGCGCACGCTCGCTCTGTCGGGGGGGGGGGGCGAATCCTCAAGGCAAACACGGAAATAAAGACACACCACGTGCGTGCGTGTGTGTGTGTGCCCAGAGGCTTTGGAAGAAGGGACGACACGCGGGAGGCATCTCTCCTCTTCCTTCTCGATGTAAGATTGATGTAGTCGGTGCTTAGCGGTGTAAGTGCGCGTGCCGCACTGCCGCCCGCTGATATCGCCTATAAATTGGATCGTTAAGCGAAGGGAGGAGGTTTGAGGTGAATCACGTTTTTTTGGGCTGCATTAGTGGGCGATGGTTATTTGACGGTAGTGGATGGATGGTGGGTTGAGGGGATTTATTGCGGCAGTTATTTTAATTAAAACGAGGGTATTGGTGGATTCGATGGGACAGTTTGGATTCTGTTTTTTTTTGTGTTTGGTTATGTTTGAAATTTGATGATTTGAAATGATAGTTAAATTGGTATGATTTTCAGTAATATTTAGGCAGTTGTGAATATCTATAATTATTTTGGATATTACTTTAAATATCTGTAATGATTATACACTTTATAGTACCTATTATCATCAGCATGTATTATTCACAATGTCGAGCTTGATACTGGCTAATATAGCTATTAAATATTTTAGGTTCCTAATAATTACTGAGCAGCTACAGATTTTGTTTTCTATTTATATTGTAATGGGTTCGATTACAAAATTAGCAAACCAATATCAGTAAGATGATAATTTCATTGAACATTTTAAACGATTTTTTTTAAAGTAATGGCATTTAATAATACAATTTACGCAAACATTTTATGATATAAATTATAGGGATCGTTACAGTTTAACCGGCCTTTTTAACTAACGTATTTTAGAAAAACATTCTTCAAAAATATCCTATCATAAATTATTAAATTTACTAGTATTTTTTTTAAATAAAAATAATTCTAAATTATCGATCTTTATACCTACAAAATTTAATTATTTCTTTATCGACCCCCGACCCCCAACTTACAATACCCGCATACCTGTCTACCATTAAGCCAAAGTTAAAACTACCAGCACCAGTACCGCAGCATCTTTCCAAGGCGCAAACGAAAGCTCGATCTAGCCGCGCGCGAGCTTTTGATTGTCGACTATATACTACACCCCACCGCTCCGCACGGATGGAGAGAGAAAGGCCGCGCGATGGCTTTAAGAGGGTGAAATTGCACCTTAAGACTCGGCCGCGAGCGAGAGAGAGAGAGAGACTAACAATGCCGTCTTCGTCGGAACGTTACCGAGCAAAGTGCCGTCTTTGTATCGATCTAAGTCGTGCAATTTTCGATATACACGAGCCAGTGAGTCGCGCGCTCCGAGACTTTTTGCCTTTGGAATGCTAAACGAAGGCCGATTTGCATTGGCCGGAATTATTTTGCGCGTGTTGAAACTCAAGCTAAATTTAAATAGGGTATATTCATTAGGTGGCTTTGTGAAGGTATAGTTAGTTTTATTTAGCTGTGCAAAATTAATTTTCAGAACGTTTTATACATTAACGCTTAAATGAATTTTATTATAAAGTTATAAAAGCGCCCGTAATACTTCGCCTAGTATGGTGTATAAAATTAACCATTGGCTTTTATGCTTTAATTAAAAAAAAAATAAATAAATTTTAAAAATAATGCTAGAAGTTAATTATAAAGTAAAATTATCGATTTTTGTTAGAAGCTAAAATCCGATGTACGCCACAGAACAGAGAAAAAATACTGCTTTCATTTGTATCTTATTACTTTTATCATACCTTTGTCTTATCTGGTTATCCGAATCTAAGATCATACAATTTTGCATTTCCTCGGTATGAAAATTGTCAGATTTCCTTTTATGTTTTATTCTTTATTCAGGTACTATAATTAACTTTTAACTCGTATACTTTGTACTACATAATATACATAAATCGATAAAAGCATTCCTTTATTTATGCATGGTAAATACTAAAGCATTAATTGGAAAAGTAATTAAAGCTGCGTTGAAAGTTTTTAATATACATGTTCAAACACTTTTCTTAAGGATATTTGTCTTAAGTCTTTATAAGACACCAAGTAGTGTAGCAACAGAAGCCATGCGACGAGAAATCAAAGTAGTTACAAGTGCCCGCAACTTATTTGCTTGCCGGCGCAAAACATTCTGAAGAGTTTTCGACTTTTCGCAATTAAACGACCGAGAGGAAGTAAAAGACAATCGTCGTGGTTTTCCTTTTCTACGGAATATCTTCGCGAAAGTGCTACAATTCTCGTTATTTTTATTTTTCGTAGCGAAATAATAGTGTTACATTCTTTTTTATTTCGCTTTATGTTACTATAATAGGAAATTTCTACCAACTGTTTCGGAAATGTACTTTCTTGATAAAACTTCACCGAGGCTACTTTTATTTCACGGCAGTGAAACGAATGCCGAAAGTTTTCATTTGCTCATGGTAAAATTATAACGATAATATGAATAAGTTTGAGCAGGCTGTAGCGTGCAAAGAATTTGTACTTACAAAACTACTTTGATCAATAACAATCCTGTAGTTTTATTGTATTCTTAAAACGCTTTCACCCACGATATTCAATATTATAATTTTTTCAGAAGCGCAGTTTTAAGTAAAGACTAGATATTGGCGGAACGTGTTGAAAATGTTCGAAACCATTCGCGAAAATTGAATCCATTTTCGGATAAGAAAATGGCCAATTCGCTGCAACAATGTTCAAGGAAATGACTAGATTTCCCATCAAGATGCACGGCTCTTTTTCTTCGCACTTTCGAAACACTTAAAAAAACATCACAAAGTTTTCCAACATATACTACCCATTTAAAATAAAAATAAAATGAAAAAACGTTACGCAGCCTTTTTCTGAAATGATTATGAAGATATAACTTGTTTTCGCAATGTTATTTTTTATTCCGCAATTCCGAAATATCTGTTGTTTCACAATAACCAATAATTTCCATTTTCTCTAGTAAATTACTCATTACCAAGCTTTCTCCGACCTCTCCCCTTTCAACATTCACATCAAACTCAGAATTCATTCTCGTCACGTACCAAACACTATAATAATACACATATCCCACTATTTCCTCCACTCTTTTCGATCAATAACTCCTCAACTTCACACCCCCGTTCAATTTTCGCGCAGCAGCACCTCCCGCCGCAAACACACATTTCGCGCGTAGCCAGTAACAATAATCGCCTTGCTATAGCCGCGCGGTGAAACAAAGTTTTTACGCCAACTTATATTGGCTCTATGTGCGGTATCCGCATTGTCGCGCGCTCGAGAGCGCCGTTATACCGCACACACAGACGCTTATTCGCTCAACTGCGCCACACGGTCTGATAAATCGCCATGGCTCGTTTCTTCATCGACTCTCGTATATGTGCGCTGTAACATATATATAAGTTTACGCGAAAGGGACAATCTCGCCCTTTATCGAGTGTGGGATTTGCAGTGATTTATTAGCGCCGCCGGAGGATAAGTGACATTATTTATATGCTAATGGACCGCGTGATTGTGCCGATTGATTACGTAAGTTTAGAGGTGTATAATATAACACTACGATGGCGAAATGGGAACATGGAGCGTGATTTAATTGAAGAATTTGCGAAGTAACGATTGACGGGAGGTAAATTTTCTTTTTAGTTGCTCCGTAGCTATACGTTATTGATTAAATTTTAATAATCATGCTTGGGGGAAAATTGCGCATGACATAATTGTAAACTCGTTTTATGAATTAATTCCTCCGAATGACGCTTGAAGTTATCGGACCACGGTATAATTAAAATCCAATAACTTCAATAAAATTTAATTAATAATCCTAACGGCACTCCGACAAAATATTTTCCAACGATCGAGAGCCATCAAAATAACATCCGACCAACCGTGCTAAACCTTATCTAAATTTAACACGTCTGCACATTCAAACAAAAACAATTACTGAGCGCGCGCCTGCGCCATAAAGAGGTATATTACACTGCCATTGAAGTCTCGTCAAACATCGCATTTCAGTAGAAAAACAGACGCATAAAAAGACGACGGACGCGCGGCGGCCTCTTATACGAAACGTTTTCATCATCAGCACGCGAAGCGCACATAATACACGCGTATAACGAGAGAGAAATCAATGGAAGATTTCGTGACATTCCAGTCGCAAGACCGTCGCCAAGTGCATTCCAGCGGGCGGGCGGGATATAGCCGGTTCTCGCGCCAATAGTCGAATCTCTCGCGCGCCTCTATATGGTATATATACACCGAGCGTCCTTCATTACGTGCAATTAGCGCCTGCCACGCCGAATAATTAGAGCCTCTCGTTCTATTGACGATGCTACGCGCGCAACGTTTTCGAACTGCCTGTGTGCGTCTGTGTGTTGTGCGTCGGCATATATATAAAGGAGGGTCCAAAACTATCTGCAATTCAGTTGATTGGTGCCACTCGACGATAAGTTAATTTTCGCTTTCGCTGGTACGCGCATATATATATGTGTGAGTTCGCAGTTTAACGATCTCTCCATCTCGGCCACTGCACGCGGGCAAAGTGATAAAAATGAAAAATTCATCGCTGCTCTTCGGCATGGTCATTTTTTATCTGGCGGCAATCGACGCGACAGTTTCCGCCCCGTACAAAGGTATATACAGTTGGGTGTGTGCACACCGCGCAGATGAAATTTTTCCAACGTCCAAGTTTATTGCACGGGTTATGGGGCGCGCGCGCGCGAGCTTTTTCGTTGTCTCGCTTTTATTGGCGAGCTTTTCGGGCTGAGTTTAAGTGATTGACGTGAAGGGTGAATAATAATTTTATATTCAAAAAGCGCATTGTGTTTTTATATTTCGAGAGTAGCGAACTCGAATTTACGGGTATACGTAGTTTCCAATTGAAATAATATTGTTTGGGTGGATTATTGAATTGGACTAACAAGTGTATTCACGTATGAAACATATTTTTCGTGAATAGTTTATTACTTTTCGATGAATTGTCGAAATATATGTAGAATAAAATTGATTTATTTTCAATAAATTTTGCCGTTGTGCATAAATTCTAAATATTTTATTTAATATTTTGTAAAATTAGAGATTTTGATGAGAAATATTTTTATACAAATGGTACAGTGTATGAAAAGTTAGACAACAAAGTTTCTTTTAACTTTAAATTTAACTATTGTGTTATACTTGTGCAGGTGATAAAGATATTCTTGCAAATAGTGAAACCAGGAACTATGGGGTTCCTTTTGACTGGTTTGTAAGACCAGTTTATGAAGATGAAGACGATTATCCAGCAATCGGAGAACCATCTCCTAATGTGAACAAAAAAAGGCCAGGAATTTCGTTTATGGAGGCTGGGTAATGAAACGATAATCAATTTATATTTATAATATTAGTACTACTAGATAATTTTAAATCTAAAAATAAAAGTAACAATTTTTTAACATTTTTTAGGGCTGGTTGGGGACGTTAATGTTTTCTTCAACATTTAATATGCGAGTATGAAAAGCGAGCTTTTAAATTTTAAACTCAAAGGGAAACGCGTTAATAGAGAAACCAGAAAAAGGTTTCTGTAATATTTATTTTTTATACTATTTTACGAGGAATGTAATTTTATGTAAATATTATTGTATGTACAAAATGATGAAGAAACAAAACAGATATAGGTACGTGAAATGTTTCGTATTTGTAATATGGTTATGCAGGACCGCTTGGCTCCTATTAACAAAATAGCAAGCTTTGAATATGTTTTGAAACCAACTACTAAGAGTTCATCTAAATATTTGTGGAGAATGAAACTTCGGAGAGTATAAATACACTCGTTCTTGTTTAAAAGTGAACAGTCTACCTGAGACACAAAAGTCATAATTGTGCACGAATGAATGCCCACATTCATTCAGTTAGTTAAATTCGTGTTTATTATATCTGATGAGTATATTCTAATACTCTGTATGATATCCTTTGCCATAATATTACATGCAAAAATTTATACTATCCTTACAGTTTACGATCAAAGCCTTTGGTACCAAATTTTTCTTCGTACATTTTTGTTCCATGCAGTGGGGTATTTAATCAAAATGACGAGCACAATGAATACAATAGATATAAAGAAGTCAAAAAACATGTTGAACATAATATCAAAGAAGAATCTGATACGTCGATAGCTCACATAGATTTATTAACAAATTATAAAAATAACATATTAGATTTTGGAACTGGTTTTGGATTTTATCCCATAGGATTAGCTATTTTCACAAAGGGAATCTGCTCTGACTTGGTTAATGATAAGAATAATACTAAAAAATAGTAATATGATTGTGAGGAATCAATAAAAATAGAATAATTAGTTTTATCTGAAATGTATATAGCCATAATTATGTATGTATATTAAATATTAATACGAATAAATATCTTCAAAGTCTTGTAATAAACATGCTTTTTATTTATAACTTTCAGCACTAAAATTAATAAGTTTATCATTATGTATAAAAAAAGCGTTATTGAAATTTGTCTTTAAAAAAGAAGGAAGCTGCAATAGATGAGATAAAACAAAGTTTACGTCAGTAAAATTCACTAATTAATTTTTACGTAAAAGAGACGTACAACATATATTCTTGAGCTCTTATCAATGTTTTTCTAATATAAATATCGAGGAAATCGGCCTACTAACGCTAAAAAGCAAAATCCTTCAACACAGCAAATCAGTTCGAAAACTTGAAAGCTCAGTAATGAAAGATCTGCAAAGTTCATTCGATTCTTTAGAAACGGTCTAATTAAAAGAAGTTTCTGCAAACCACACGGGAAGAAGTAAAAGAGCTTTGTATAAATAGGACAGATTGCACTTAATTGTAGATACTGCTGAAGGGCTTCGCTTTCCTCATTTGTATAGGTCACTTTATACATATAGCGTTGTGATTGTCTTCGGTTATAAATAAACAACAATCACTTCTATATTACAATCTACTATACCAGCATCACCCCACACATCTTTCATTTCGTATAGTATAAAAATTTTAATTTTCCTCTACAACAATATGCATCATCATACTCCTCACTGACCACGAACAATCGAAATCTCTGTCAATTCACCCACATTTCATCCCGCGCGACAAAAATGAAAAACCCGTTCAACCCTCGAAGAAAAGCATTGGAGAACCAGCTTAACGAGACCATTGTCTCCAAAGCAAAAGATGTACACTGCACAGCGCGCAATATCCGAGCGGTTGAAAAGGAAAAACCGAGCATGCGCAACTCGCCTTTGGGACTGTACTTTTTCTCTTTCTATCTCGATTCTGCTGTGAGACACGTCATCGTCGCACACCCGACACCGTCTCGTTTCAGGAATGTATAAAAGCCGGCGACTACACTTGTTCTATATACCGCGATGCAGCGTTGGAACATATATATAGGCGAGGCCGCCACCGCCGCCTATCCACCCGCGCTGCGAGCTAGCGGGGGGATCCTCGTGAATGTTTAAACAGCTGCGGGACCTGCAGTTTCTTTAAGGCGGTTATCATGCAAAACGATTTGCTTGAGAGGCAGTTCTCGTTTTAAGCGAGGATTAATGGGGGCGCGCGCGGCTATGTTAACGTTTGCGAGCGATGATAAAGTTTTGAGATTTTTAGTTTAAGCGAAGGTTTTTGATGGAATAGGGTATAAGCATACTGAAACTAAGGATGGCCTTTACATTACGTAGAGTAATGGAATACAATTTACAATAGACAGTGTGGTCATTCGAGAATAGCAATAGACTATTGTATTATAGATTTAACAGCAATGAAGTATATGTAAAAATCACTTTTTTATGACGAATATGCTAATTTTTAGTCAATTTTAGTGTACAATACGGTTTATCTTTAACAACAATCCCATTGTCACTTTGAAAAGATTCATATAAAATGTAAAACACGTGCGACACGGAAATTTCCGCATAACCTCAACGTTCTTGTACAATGCACTATTGTTTGAAATTTCTCACTAAAAAATTTATAATACACTAAACGTCAAATAATGTCTCTCAATCAATAACTCAAATTCCAGTCGACATACAGACTGAATCCTTCATACAACATCGAGCGTGTCCCGGCAGTACGTATATATAACTACGCTGTCTTTTCAATGCGGAATTGCCACGCGCGCACAGCTGTGTAAGTCTGCAAGCTGAGAGGGAGGAGAAAATGGGGCTGACGAGCAGCTACTGCCGCTTTTTTGCGACGACATACACTCGTACACGTAGTATACATACTGTCCGTATACACAGTCGCCAAGGTCGAGAGACGTTTTCATCATCCGGCACTCGCGAAAGGAAACACATCCGCGTCTGCGAGACGAGTTTTCTCGGACGCATGTAAGTACGCAGCCATGTGTGCGTATGTATGAGTCTTTCTGGCAATGATTATTCACTTCTGAAAATAAATACATTTCCTCCGCGCGCGCGACTTCTCTCCCGCTGGAATTGCAAAGCGAGCTGCACTTGTCAAATGAAGTGCATTCTCGTATATATCCTTTGGAACGTCATTGCTTTAATGTATACACATATGATTCGGATCTTTATCTGCATACACGCGTTTAAAGTTTTAAAACGTGAATATACTGTGTGTAATTTTTCATGAATAGAAAATGTTTTTTGAAAAGGCAAAACATGTAGTTTGATTTTTTATCTGCGCTACAAGTTGTGCGTAGTACATAAGTTGGAAAGGCTATTGTTTAGACATTCAAGGCTTCAAGCAGAAAAAGTATTTAATTAAAAATAAAACATTTTTACCTTATAAATCAAAGTCGATCTATAGTAGTACTTTTAAAACAGTTCTATAACAATTACTTTACATTTCAATCAATCAACTGTATGCATTCAGAGGCAAACAAAGCCGCGCCGTTAACGTCATTAGAATGTATTTAATTAATCCGAACTTCGCACTGGAGCCAAGCAGCCGATATTCCAGACAAAGCCGTAATATTAATTCCAGTCAGAATTCATTTCGGTGAAGGCCGCCGGCGCAGAACAACAACTACGCCCAGATCCTTCCCGCATGTAGATCGCACCACGACGTCCGGTATATTCCCGAAACAGAAGTTGTAGTAGAATTCGCTCCGCGTGTACCGCCCGACCACCGAAGACGTCTGATCCTGAAATTTGAGTCTCCAGGCAATTCATACTAGCAAATTTATAGGAGAGAGAGAGAGAGACAGACAGGCGTACTATATCAATGCGCTGGAAACGCAATAATAATTGTGTAGGTTCGTATATATAGAAGATATAACGAGAGAATGCGAGTTTAATTCCGCAAGTCGCGGAAACTTAATGTGGCTTTTCTTCTTCCGCCCTGGGAAGTCGTTATGTATGTGGGTGGAAATATTTATCTTGAGTACAGTCGCTCGGAAGGGAGAATTTTAATTAAAGCGCAGGCGTCACGCGCGCTCGTGCTCGCTCGCGGCCTTTTATGGGTGATTTGTGCGATGGATTTTTTGAAAATGCATTTTCCAAAAGTAGGTTGGCGACGTTAAGTTGATTGCACGAAGTGCTTTGAAAAAAGTGTGTCGTTGTGAGGGTATCGTTTCGAAAATTCAAAACAATATAGGGGATATCGGGGAAGATTGGCGAAATGCTAATAACTCATGATTGAAATAACAGAGGTCAGCACTGTGCATGTCAGTGGCGTAGAATGGAATGTGGAATGTTTGTTTACATTTTCAGTCGGAAAGCGTCATGCGCCGTGGAAAGACGTAAGTGTAAATATTTTGTTATATGTTGGAGTAAATTTTATATTTTAGAAAATATCAGATAATTCTTTAAAAAATTATGATTATCTATTTTCATTTATAACGTAGATTATAATAGTTGCTTTTTTATAAGTTTATGAATTTTTATGATTTTTTTTTTCCAATATCTAATATTATTAACTTAATTTTTAAACGAGTGAGGCTTATAAGCAGATAGTTTTTAAATTAAAATATATCCTTGGGGCATGTTGGCACACTTTTTTGGTAAAAGTTCACCATTGAAATAATCCACTACTTTAATGTTTTATTAACATATCATTTGTATAGATAAAAAAGGTTGTAAATCACCACCGAAAAATCAACAGAGCCTTATATATAAACTCATTATAGCATATTTTTGTTCAATTATTATGTTATATGTTCAATACCTCGTTCTGGAGTTCAATTGATTTATTAAATATAATAATATCGTTAATTCTTAGATTTTATTCTAAGATTTATTGTCAGCCAACTTACCCCAGACCCATGGCCAACCTGCCCCGAGCTTGCGGTTAGCCGAGAATCGTTGTATAAAAAAGTTGGTTCTTGCTTTTTTGAGGTCATTCTACAAGTTTGAAAAAAATATACACATTCTCTAGATAGAGTACTTTAAAATATTAAAAAAACTTTGTTTGTAAACATTATAGTTCTTTACAGAAAAAAAGAAATGTAAAAGGTTGGCTAATTAGCCCCAGTCGTCCATGGGCGACATGTGCACATATAATATCGTCGGCTCTGTGGAAAACATCTCAGTTTTATTTTAACTGGACGTGTCCGTTTTTTCCACTAAGCTGACGATATAGTTTGTTTCAAAAGCATACATATATTGATTTGTGTCAGAAATTTATTTAGCAGTGATAATTATTAAAGAGATATTATAAGTAAATAACAAAGAGTGCATTCATATTATTACAGTACCATCTCTCTCAGTTGTGTTGTGTAGGAAAACAAGAAATTATAATTAATGTCTGCAAGCTAAATGCATATGAGTTGAATAAATATAGTTAGAAAAGTAAATGAGAATGTGCAAAAAAGGGAAGAATTTGTTATAATTATAAAACAAAGTCAATAGCAAACAATCGATGAAATTTTGCACACAGTATGTTGTAGTTTTTTTTATGTATAAAAATGCTTATGTGTATGTAAATTTTTACATAGTGATGTATGTAATATATAATAATGATGTATGATTAAATGCGACCTATTTATAAACGGAATCTATTACTGCACTTATAGGCTAAAATATTGTGTATCTTTATACATTTAATTAACTAAATGTAGCATTTGCCTGCATAATGTTCAAACTGCTGTGTACATTTTTTTATATACATGTGACTCATACGACATAGTTATCGTAAAACGTAATTTTTTAAATTTATTCTTGCGATAGAGATTAATGCACGCTATCCGCTTATCAATGTTGTAAGTCAATATAGATTTGCTTCAAGATAACCCTGCTAACTACAGTCTCTATACCGAATCAGTTACGCGGCAGATGTAGCGCCGTGAGTATTCGAAACTACGGCATTAAAAATGTTCTTAAGAAATGGAATAAGATGTCCAAAAATGCCGCGCCCAATAAAAAGATACTGGTTAAAATGTTTTACACTATTCTTAATTTGTTCTATAATTATTATTTGGCTTCTACATTGGATGGTAAGTACAAAATTAGTACTTTATCTCTGCCAAATCTTTTATAATTTATCAAATCTGTTACACAGTATGGAAAGGAGCTGCATAGATTAAACACACTAACGAGAATCGAAATGGAAAAAATAAAAAGAACAGGTTTAATTAACACGACAAATACGACAGACACGTGGGGGAACCCCGGCGTTGAAAATGCAGCGATCTTCTCAGCTTATCTGGATGCAAGACCCGAAGTCGTGCTGGAAGAAGTTTTTAATGCGGAGTCCAGAAACTTGTGGGCGTTGGTAATTTTCTAACCAGCTTAATTCCTAGAACTCCGACGCTTTAACTAAACGAATTATCAAAATTCCAGGTTAGGATTATAGCCATTCTCCCGGTTAGCTACGACAACTCTGAGTTGACTTGTTATTACAAATTTTCCATGCTTCCCGGCGACGATAGAATCTTGATTTCAGAAGCTCCTGCTATTGCCGTCAAGATTGTAGCCAGCACCGAGAATTTCGGCATGGCGAACTCAGCCGCATTCGTACTTTGCAAACTAATAACGTCGGATGATGGCAGATTACCCAAGCAGATCACTTTTTCATCGGAAAGTCGTAACAATCCTTGGCGTCTACATAAAATTGATTTCGTCGACATACACTATACGACTAGAACGAACACTGCGGATCAAAATAGATTCATGGCTGTGTGCGTGCCGAGTTTACATCACAATTACAAGAAGTACGCGAATTTGATCGAATTCGTGGAATTCTACCGGACGATGGGGGTGGAGCACTTTACGTTCTACAACACGTCGATTTCCGAGGAGGTCAGTCGTGTTTTAGCGTACTACAAGGATCAGAATTTGGCGACTGTGATTCAGTGGCAACTCCCAGAGTTTTATAAGTTTGAACAGAATTTAAGGTGAGTACTTCTAGCTAAGTCAAATATATTGACAAATGCAATAATTTTTTTCTAATTTTGACTCTATGAGAAAACAATGTCATTTTACTAAAATTAAATTTAAAATATTATTCTTAAGGTATAACGGCATCTTTGCAGCGATGAACGACTGTTTATATAGAAATACAATGATAGAGGGTTTTAAATACGTTGTAAATGTCGATCTTGATGAATTTATCGTCCCAAGACAACATGATAACTTTCAGCAAATGATGACACATTTAGATCGAGATTCAGATGGAAATGCAGTATTTATCCTGAGAAATATGTTTTTCTATTTACCATTAAATGATGATCGTATACCTCAGAGTCCACCAGGTAAAAAATAATAATAATAAAAGTTTTTATTTTATGAAAAGTTCAAATTGATTGACAAAGAAAAATGTTCTGGGAAAACTACTATATTGTTATATAAAACGGTAACCGAAAGTAAAACATCCAAAAATTACCGAACTTTGTAGCAATTTAACTAAAAACAGGAAAATGTACTACATTTTTTTGTAAAATTTCCTATAATTTGATTATTTTTTGGGATCGCAATCTGTTATCGCTAAAAGTATATTCACGATGAATAAAAACTTGTTGACATCAAACACTTTTATTTCCTTAGACATTCCAAAATTATTGCTGCATACAAAGACTATGAGGTGGGATCGAATCAATCCATCGCATGATCGAAGTAAATATATCATCAGAGGCCAGGAAGTTATTGAGATGGGAAATCACCAAGTTTGGCACACTAGAAAAGCTTCATTCCAGACAAGTAAGAAAATTTAAGATAACTAATGTGTTTAGTAATAATAAAATTTGTTCTTTGTAATTTTATATAACATTTGCATTTAGGTTACAAGGAGACTGTAGTGGATCCCGAAATCGCAGGAGTGCATCATTATAGATATTGTGAGGTCAACGAATTAGTTTGTTGGTTAAGAAATACAGTCAGAGATATAACAGCTCATAGGTTTACATTAGTGTTAGGAAGTAATGTGAAAACAATTCTTAAAACGTTGAGGTTATTGTGATGTTTGAAATATGAAGAAGGCTGACATTTATATTGAAGATTTAATATCTTTAACAAAATTAGATAGTGACTTATATCTAATCAATATTCATAAATGACTTGTTATTTAATATTTTTCTATACAAATAATTGTAATTATCGTTTTTATCTTATAAGATTTTCGAGTTAGATTAAAGTACAACAAGAGTAGTAGTATCAAGTACTGCGATGAAATTATGTAAGATAAGTCTATATTTAAATATATAATTTTATATTTATATTTACGTGATTCTAACGTTGTTAAAAGTACAAAAACGATATTTAGGACATTAGGGAAGAAGTAATTATTGTGATACTTCCATATTGTTCAATTTGATATTGTTATTATATTATTTAAGCCTGTAAGAAATATTAGTTTCCGTACAACACGAAACAACACAAAATATATCTTACATCGTCCAAATTATAAATAAAGTTTTTATATATACGTATAAGCTAACGAACTGAATATGTAATTCTTAGTAATTAACTCATTCAATTTTCATCCTTCACCTCCAGCTAAAATACGCTCGAGATCATCGACTCATTTATCCGCCTGAAAAGCTTATAAACGGCACGTATATACACGAATCGACAGAGCCACACGTTTCGACTCTCTCTTGTCGCGTTCATAACGACAATCAAAACAAAGCCGGCGCGTCGACGAGCATCTCATTTTCACCTCGAAAGCCTCTCGCCCCAAACGCTGCAATTAACTAGCCCCAGTGCCATGCACCCGTATGTGCAGTGTGACACACTCGGGCTCGAAGTTAACCCACATTCCAATACTGCGTAAGAATGTTGCCCTCCCTGCGTCTCTCTCTCTCACCCCCCGGGGGGTGCCGGATTATTATCGCATAAAGGGGCGCTGCACGCGAGCGCGCTTAAACGACCCTTAGCTCGCTCTGCACCTCCACGCGCGCGTACACATGAACTACTTTCCGCTTCTGCTGCTCCCGCCGCTGGCGGTGTGCCAGAGCACCGAGCAACGCAGCTTCTGCTGCTACTGCAAGGGGAAGGAGAGATCCTGTCTGCCGCGGGTGAGGATCGTGTCCTCGACGAAGACGAGATCGAGGGAAGTTCGCGCAGAGCGCAGCAGTGCCGAGACGACCTTTTTTCTCTACTATATACATATAGTTTAGCAATAGTGACACGCGGTAGATGTATGTGCCGGCGGCGGCGGCGGCGTTCGTTGCATACCGGCGAGTCTATCTCGCGCGCGTATATAGGTATAGCCTACTTTGCGCCTCTATCTTTCTCGTGCTCATTAAGCGTCTGAGAGTTGCTCTAGCCGCATGAATCGTTCAGAGGTTCAAGCCTTCAGTTTAATCCCCTCGTAAGGATGTTGCTTGGATGCGTATTATACATACACGAAAGAGCTCTTTACTCGTTTTCGTTATTCAACTTTTCATCGGGTATAGTACTACTTCTTTGAATTGCTTGTTTTATGGTACTCGTGGACGATGAAAACAAGTTTTTTAATATTCTTTTCATATAAGCGAATGATTTGCGCAGTTGTGTTTGTTAATAAGTACGAGGTTGAAATAGTTCTCTTTAGCTCATTGTTCGATACAGAAAAGCATAATTTGTTTGCAACAAAAGAGTTTTATACACTGCGAAAAATAAGTTATGTTTGATTGGAATGAAAAATATTGTTCACGTATTGCACTTAAAATAACGGAAGTAATAATAGGATCCTATACGTGACGTGCATTTTACTTAGGCAATGTGCAATGAGCAAAACAATATTGAATTTGTGAAATAAGCGCAGAATTGAACTTATTTCGAATTGCGCAGCTTCTTCCTTTCTTGATTTGTAAGCTAGTTCGAAAGTTGGCACATACTTCGTAAATAAACTTTGAATTGGATATAATTTAATGCTTAATACAGAAAACCAACTACTTGTAAAAGTGAAATCAATTTATAATCAACACTCTCTGTAAAATAAATATATTAATAAAGTTGTACATCTTTTTATTAATATAATGAAATACTTACTACCACGACAAAATATAACCTCACTATATATATATACATTCCATATAATTAATGCTCATCTAAAATTCAAGAAACACCCCTCACTTCTACACTCCGAAAACTAAAAACTCGCTATATCTCTCCACGTACCGCTACTTCAGCAGCGTCCCTGCTAAGTGGAAAATTTGATTTCCCGAAATATTTAATGAACGTCGAGGTAAAGGGGACCAGAAACGTCGCAAGACTCGTATATAAGGTCAAGACGCGGGGGAGACACACAGGGATGTTTGCTCAGCCAATAATTTCGTATCAAAGTTCGTGCGGCAAACTCTAGGTGCACGTACAGCGACGGTGCGCACCTATCCGGGCGAAGGTTTCGGGAGAGGTACGTTGATTAGAGCTGTAAAGTACACGGGGCGGCGACGCTGACTCTCGTTGGGTAAACCTCTGTAAAGTGACACTGTAAAAAATGTAGATTGGCCAGGGCTGTGTCGCGTAGTCGCGGTGATATACCGGTAATAGGGTCAAGCTATGAATTTTGATTTAGTAGCTTTTTGCGATAAATTTTTGTTGTGTACATGAAAGTGCTCTTCTTTTTTTTAATGCAGACTGACAGAAATTTGGTGTACAGCTATATCTGTAGCTGGCCGATATATTTTGGATGGAAACCAAGTAAAAGTAATGATTTTACCTGTCATTTCACAATTTCGGTATTTTTACCTTTGAACCATATTATAAAAATAGCAAAACTAATTTTTTTTTTAAATTATCAATAGTTCTACAAAAATAAATTTCACGGTACTCCAGGAAAAAAGTCAATCGTAAAATATTGTAATAGTTGTTTATTATTTAACCGATTTCGTATCCATATATTCTACAGTCAAAACATTTGTAGCCGATGTTTTATTCATTTTGCCATTGTCGCGTGAAATAACCGAATTTATTCATATACTGACAATCGCGTTCGATATCACAGAGAATTTGCAATGGCTATTGCCGATACAGACATATATACGGGTGTACCGAGTCGTTCACACGTCACGAAGGTTTAATATTGTTAATCCATTGGCGGCAAAATATTTGGCTGTCCACGGTATAGCGGCTCAAAGTTTTATGCACTTTTCAGAAAACGAAAAACAGATCCATGCACATTTTATTTGTATATAAACGGTAACGTAGTTACCGTATCACACTTCAAAAATAGATTAAAAGCTCAAGAGAAAACGTGTGGACTGGAAAATAAATAAGCTTGCTTCGTTGATGTTAGCGTGTGTCATTTTTTATAAAACAATAATACACAATTTCTATCGCCTTTTTTTCTCAAATTTATAATTCATGTTGACAGCACAAATGACGAAATTTCATTAAAACTGCATTATTTTAATTTATCTCACATATGCATTCTTTCGGAAATAATTCATCATACAAATCATCAAATATTAAAAATAAATTATCCTACTACCTTGTTTCTCATAACCTAACGAAATACAAAAACGAACATAAAAAAGAGACCACCGTACTGGCCGAGAATAAAGCAAATACCACGCAGTTATCTAGTGTTACATAATTACAACGCAGCTTGTTGTTACAGTTGGCGGCGAGCTTGCGCGCAGATATATACGGGAGTAGCGACGATTTGCATACGCTGTGTGGCCGCGGGTTGCCGCGGCCGGCCGACATGGCGCTTCAAATTCCAATCGTTAGCGCGAAACCAAGCGGGGAAAAGGGATAATTAGGGCGTACTTATTAATCCCTAAAGCTATCATTCAAAACTCGAACATTTCGGTGAGCTCAATGTTTGTGTTCTATACCACGCGCCCATAATTCACGCAAAAATCTCTACTGCATTCGTTGCTGGATTTATGGAAAATTTGTTATGCACG
Organism: Torymus auratus; assembly: GCA_900474315.1. NCBI lineage: Eukaryota > Metazoa > Arthropoda > Insecta > Hymenoptera > Torymidae > Torymus > Torymus auratus. Next base: position 79,485 of record UXGD01000133.1, read on the forward strand.
ATATATATTTCCTTCTATAATTGTAGCAATTAATTGGTCGGAATGAATATGAAACTGCAGATAAAGTGGTAGGGTATGATGTTTGATACAGAGGTTACAGATAATATTCAATAAACGAGCTTTTGTTATCATGTACTTTTTATCCAGAATTATATATTAGAGTTATAGATTCTCTGTATTGTAACCAAAATTGAAAGATATTAATTATTTCTGATTTATGCCTGTAACGTGAACCAAGTGCCTAACAACAATCCTGAAAAACCCTAAAGAAATGCTATATAAAAATGCCATTCACAGTCAAAATTACCGCATTTCCTCCCTCGTTCTCTCCAGAACCCATGCAAATTCGCAAATAAATTTCAATTCTCTTAATAAAATGAACCTCAACGCGTCCCCGCCACAGCTCTCAACATCTCGACAGCCACGAAATCTGCAATTCCAACACGCAAAGTCGCGTCTCTCCGATTTAAAACCGCATTCAGAGCCCCACCGTGGCACCCTTTCAGCCAACAAAAGACGCTCACACACATCACCCCCTGAGCTCGAAAGAAAAAAACGAACAAAAAGCCACAAAGGGTGACGTGCACACATATATATATACATACAGAGGTAGTCGATATTCATGGCCTACCTTGCGAGTAAATTGGAAATTCCCCGTCGCTGTGGCTGTGCGTTAGCATTCCTGCGGAGTAGAACTGCCACAGGACTGATTTCCGTCTCTCCTCCGTCGTCGTCGTCTTTGCCACGAATGGTAGACTGCTCGTGAGCTCGGAGAACGACACTGCGCCAGCTCCAGCGGTGGCACCACTAGCACCACCAGCACCACCACCTCTCTTGCGGCCTCTCGGCACTACTATTCGATTACCCGAATCAATTATCTCGGCCTCCGCCCTCTCGCGCCTCTTTTTCCTTTTTTTTTATATTCCCTTCCTCGAGCCCTTATCGCCTGCTGACGACGATCGGCTCTCTCGCCACGACGCCTCGGAATAATTCACCACCAACAGCAGCAGCAGTAACGACGGTTCCTCGCGTTAATTATTCACGCGCTGCCGACGGCATCCGTATATATATACAGACACACAGCTCTGCGATGTGGTATACAGAGCGTCGACGACGGACTTCCGTAATGTTTCTCTTGGTTTTTCCTCGTAAATCACCGCCTCACACGCGCGCATATACACCTTTCGCCTTAAAAATGTACGACGACGTACTTTCAGCGTGTGCAGCTTTTGATGTGCGTAGTAGTAGTAGTATATGTGTATAGGGTTGCCTCGCTTTCACCCCCTAAAACGGAACTGTAAATCAATCTCTTTTTCCCCGGGATGTGGAGTGGCTGGCGTTTTCGCTCGATATATTAATGTATACTACCGCGTACGCATTTCGCGTGATTTTTCGTATATTATATATAAAGGAACTTTTCAAAGAGATGATGATGCGCAACATCTGCGAAGGGGTGAAAAGTTTTAATAAACGAGAGGAAAGCACGTTCCAGCGACTTTTTTTTTATTAGAGCGAGGATGAGGATGGCCATCGTTCGTCTCGAGAGCCGCGAGATTAAGAAACTATATAATCCCAAGATGCTCGACGGCGACACGTTGCGCGAGGGGCAAAGAAAAAAAAAACTTACGAGCTGACAATTTGAAGGTGGAAAGTGTTTTAAGATATTGCAGTTTTACAGCTTGCCCACGCGCGCGACGTTAAAAGTAATCCCCTCCCCTGAGAAATCCGCCTTGAAAATTGTTACCTCGCACTATATAATATCCACTAACACGAGTATTTTTATTTTTATAAGTTTTGTACACATCTCTTGTTAATAAATCACGCAGAACTATGCTGTATAACCTTACCACGTATACTGTATAACATTCGCGCGGAGTAAACACGGTATTATTTTAAAGTAAAATTACTTGGCTTGAATATGTATACTACGAGTGAGGGTTTCAGCACGCAAGCTGTGCTTCGAGGTATAACCGTGGATTAGGATGAAATATAAATTTCAAATGTACCGCTGAAAATTAACACGAGAGTGTATAAGATCCTATTCGAGAGACATTATGAAAAACGTCTATTAAAAATACAAGGAAAAAACCGTAACGACCGTTCCATCTTTAACGAGTTTTATATATACGGCGAAACTACGAGATAACGCAGTTACGCGCTTCTAAACGCAATTATCATGCTTTGACGACGCTCAGCGGTAGCGCACTCTCAACAACCCATACATCCATTAAAAATACTATTAAGCGCGCGAGGAAAAGAGGCTGCTAACCGAATTCCCGAAGCTCTTGATCGAGAAATTACGCTACTCATTAGCCGTACGACGACCACTTCCTCGCCAAACAAAACCGGAAAAACACATTCTCAAGCGACGCGCGTCCGTACGCAAGAGAACGAGAGTGAGAAAACGAAAACGACAATCTCTTCCATAGCGAACCAATTACCGCAGCACACTGCCCTCGCACTAAAGGCCAACGCTTTGTTTTTTCATCGGCGAAAAAAGAAACCAGAGACCCACGGTCGTCCTATTCACAACTCACTAGCAGAAGCGCGCAAAAAGAGAAAGGGGTATAAAAATCGTCGGCCACGATGAATATTCGCATCGCGCGCTGCCGGAAAATACTTTTCGTGCCAGAGGCGCAGACTGCAGGGCTGATTTGCAGGTCGCTCCGATTGATTGGCCTGGGACCAATAAATGGATCGGAAAACAAAGCCGAGAGAGATGCGCGCGCCTGCCTGCCTGACTGCACACACAAACACATATGCATATCGCGCGCGATTTAGATGCGTGCACAAACGAGACCGCATGAGCGGCTTATGAATGTTGTATGCGGTGAAGTGCCCTCCTATAGCGAGGGGTTGAAAGGGATCAACGGATTGGTCAATTTTTTTCTTTCGTTCTTTTTTTAATTTTCGAAGGAGATGGGATTTTTTTGGGGATGAAGAGTGCTGCGAGGTGTTTTGGAAGTTTTTAATATAGCTTAATGGAAGGGATTTGGTTTGAGAATGTAATTTAGGTTTAGGATTAATGTGGAGTCGTCTCAATTAGTAACATCTAGTATGTTATACTGAACTTTATAAAGCTTGGTGTATACTTTAAAGCCGTATAAATTCATCGATTGCTTTATTTTGTTAAAATTATTCATAAGAAAATTCTATAGTTTACAAGAAATACCGTATAATTATAATGAACTTCTGTTTTTTATCATTCAAAAAATGATCGATGCCTCTCCCATGAATAGAAATAATGCAAAGTCAAATTACAAAATCATATCACGAATAAAAGCATTGATATACAAGAAACAACAAGAGTACAAAATATCTTCGTAAAAATCTAGTCCTTCCTTATGCAACTCATCCATAAGTCAATAAGAACAACAATAAAATTCCAGTCACGAACGCAGAATCTTTTCCCATCGCGAGCGAACCGCTTTCGTCTCCTGAATTCATACGTAAAAAAAACTCGGCGATTCAGCCCCCAAAAACGTCCCCCGCGGTACGTTTCTCTCGCAAGCTCTCCGCATTCACGTTCCGCGTATCCCTCTTTCTCTCGTGGCGAGTCGATCGATGCACCGCTGCTAGCAGCTTCCGCACAGTGCCGGAAAAGGAGAGAGAGACGGAGCTCGTGACACGGTTATTATCGAAAACGAGGACTCGGCGAATTTTCGATATCGAGTCGCGGCGGCCCAAGCGCGTTTCTCTCTCACTCTCTTAGAGGTGTACAAGTGGCGAAATGATAATCTTCCATAATTAAGTGCTGTTCGAGGACGCGGTGTAAAAGAGCTGACGAGGGCCGGATATCGGATGGGTGTCGAGGGGTTTTTTTTTTATTCAGTGGAGGGTGAAGAGGAGGAAGTGTGTTTGATGAGTGAGAGTCGTGTGAAGGTTTTTTTTATGGAAATGGGTGAGGTTGTATAATTTATGGATGTAAGAGTTTGAATTGACGAGTTTGTAGAGGAAATATTTATTGTTATGCTTGGGATACATTCTTGTACTTGTATTGGTGTTGTTAAGTTCGGATGGAAAGTTAAATGTAATTCTACTTCAACGTATATATTATCGTTGAATCAGAGCTTATCAAAGGTAAATTTTAAAAATGATTGCACTCATTGATAACAAAGTGGGAATCTATAGCAAATAATCTAAAAAAAGTTACTATAGCGATCAACACTTATTCTACTTATCTCTACACTCGTGGAAACCGACTAACATCAGAAAACAAGTAATATAGAAATATTCAGTACAAAGTTATAAAATCCTGTGAGACCATTAACTAACTACACATATAACCCCGTCCCTCTTTAAAGTTATGATTTTTACGAATTAGTACCACCCACAAAGGAGACCACCCTAACTTCGCCCGCCTCTCAAACCACCAAATCCACGCGCGCGCGCACCCGTAAAGCTAATTATGAGCCGCACACACGGCAGACTCGCCTAATGAATTAAAATTATACGTCCTAGCTCCGGCCGTAAAAATTCTTTTGAAGCCCGCCTCTCCGCTCCCTCTTCGCTTCAATTAAACCAATTAAAAATTTCGCCAGCCAAGCAAACCCCCCCGCGACCTCCGCCAAAACTTTGCCTGTGGCTTATTCGCGCACGCACACACGGAGAAAAGAGCCGATCTAATTAAGGAAAACACTCGTCGCGGAAAAGCGCGAACGAGCTTTATCGCAGCTTTAATCCTCCGGGGCACGAGCGTATATATAAGAAGCCGGCATAACGTGGACAAGCCGGAAATATGACGACGACGGCCGTATATCTGCCGCTGGCGTATAGTGTGTGTATATGTGCGAGATAAAGGAGAAAGGGGAGGATGTAGAGCCGCCGGAATGAGATTTTATGAGCATGGATTTGTAGATTCGCGTGAGCTGTACATGCAAATGCTGCGCTTAAGGCTTTCGTCCCCTCGCGTCGTATATACATATACGCCTCGTTGAGCGCCCGGTGCAGGTTATGGAATGGAGCGACAGGTATTATATACATTGTTGGAGGCAATGTGGAGGATGTTTTTTTCGAATTCGTTGTGTTTATTATGAAGAATGTGTAAAAGAATGACGAGAGAATAGGATGAAACGTAACGATGATAATCTAATACGCAGACAATTCTATTTTTATAATATTGATATAATTCATGAGAGTGGATTGTGATGAAAAATATGTACATAAGGTATTTTAGCCTTTATTCATAGGAGCAGCTTTAACTTAAATTTGTAAAAGAGCTAATAAGGATATGATAAGTTAATTCTTTTGAACGTCGTCATACATTATAATTAACTTTGAATAAATTGTTAAAATTACACGAGAAAAATTTTTTTGTATACTTTTTTTTATAAGAAAATTCTTTATTTTTTACAGTAGCGCTCGGAACTGCTCGTCATTTCGAACTTTCACGTAAATTTTACTTTTCGAAATAGTAATTTTTATGACTGCTGAAACGAAATATTACTGTATCAGTCAAATTTCGTCTAACAAAAATTATAATTTGCTGTCAAATCTGCTATTTAAAAGAAGTAAAAATTTCGAATGACGAGTTTCCAAATGCTACTGTGGAAGATAGTAAAATTTCATATTAAAAAGTTCTTAAACAATTTTATATTCTCATCCTAAAACTAAACTCGTCACTTATATTTCAATCAACTATAAAACATATCGTAATAGACATCTCCCCGTGAACTATAAGAAAAAGGAATCCACAAATACACTCTCTTTATCCCGCTAATAATGCGAACTTGGATAATACACGCATACATAACCTATCGAGCTAATCATCGAACTCCCATCCTACACACGTCCATCCCATATCCTCATCGCGAAGAAACTCCCAAGATTAACGCGCCTTCTGAATAACTATATACCCCCCACACTGTACTATACCCATTCGGTATCGCGTGACTGGCTCTCGTGTCCTATCTCTTCCTCCTTCTCATTCTTCCTCGTGCACGCCATCACACGCGTTTCCTCTCTATCTCCGGGCCGGCATTATTATTATAGAAAAATTGCGTGCGATTCGCGGAAGCGGTATATATATTTTTCTCACCACGTATTATAAGAACGACGTATATACGACGATTGTCGCTCACTTCGCGGGGATTTCACGTCAGTAGCCGTTAGCGTTATAACGTTGAATAACGGCCGCACGCTCGACGTTTCCTCATGACGTGTTCTTGTTACGTTTTCCTCTCGATTTTCCCAAGAGGTTTGCCGGCAAATTGCCCTTACGACGGAGCTAATGTCTTATCTTGAGTGTATTATATATAGTTACGCTCGAATGTTAACAGGGGAGCGCGCGGACTTGCTCGGAACTTTTTAAAAATTTACATCTTCCGAGTTTGCTCCGTTAGTTAATTAGCGTGAATTGAGAAGTATTTAAGATTTAAGTTGGCAAATTACTCGTATTACATAAAACGTTTTGCCGGTTAATTTGATATTTTACTTTTTCTTTGCAGCAAAACGGTTATCTGTTAAGAAATATTGTGGTGTATTCAAGGCTAATGAATTTTGTTATATAAATTGAAAATTTGTGTACAATTTACTTGATTGCTCGATATACCGTTTTAGTTGTGTTATTAATTAAAAACTTTGGAGCAAATGTTTTATTTAAAAAAAAAGTCTCGGTCAAAAACTTTTATCGAAATGAAATGTAAATATTTGCTTGGTCTCGTGGTTTTAAAATAAACAAACCATATATGCATTTTAGATATTCTTTTTAGAGCTTTTCCATCAAAAAGATTATAATAAATACGGCATTTCATTGTTAAACCATTTCCTTGTACAATAACTAACTTTTCCAACGCAATCCCCATCTATACAAATTTTTAATTACATTCACAAATATATATATTTTATTTAAATATCGCAGTCAAAAATTAAACACACATTTGCATTCAAATTCGCGCCGCATGCGCAAAGAGTCAGGCGCGTATTTAGCCCGCATTACGACTGTCTTTAAAGGATAAACATTATTTTTTGCCGCGACATACGGGGAAGAGAAGGGGGATGTGCGGACACATACAAAAAGCCCCGCCTGTATGTTTGCATAATATCTCTTATTTGCTTTTGTAGTCCGGTCTTTTGCCAGTCGCGCACACACACGCTGGTTATAATTTGACCGACAAACATATTTTCCTCAACGTTCACAGAGAGCTTTTCCCGCATTCGCATACATATAATCGAGTTACCCACTCGTTCCAATTAAACTATATACATAGCTGTGCGTGCGCGCGCGTATACGCATTATAAATGTGAAATTCCGAAATATATGTATATAAACTACTTAAAATACGCTTTGACCCGGTTAAAAAGTTTTTCCGCCACGATAACTGATTAAACAACACAGAACGAACGCGCGGCGGCCGGGGGTTTATCTTTATCGCTTTGTGTTGCGACGAGCCGACGACCATCATCATCCTTTGTGGCAACTTTTTTGCCCCTACATTGCCCTAATTAAAAATTTCATCTTACCCTTCGGGAGTACCCGCGAGCGCGCAATAAACTTTGTATAATATAGAGAGAAATACTTCTTTTGATTTAACGCATAATACCTATGCTTATACCACTCTCGCGTCGAGCGAATTCAACCTCGAAAAGTTGTAAATGTAACTGAACGCGCGCGCTGTATTATAAGTCCGAGCAATTACGGAACTTTATATACATGTACGTATATATATATAACAAGCGAGCAGCACCCTGCGCTTCAATTACAATCAAAAGTTCGCGCCGCCAGCGACAGAGCGACGGAAAAGTAATAATAATATCGATTACGACGCGATAACAATATATATATTGGACCTCTCTCTCTCTCACTCTCGCGCGTGTGTCCCGTAATTAGGTTATCGCTGGTGTACACCATCGGAAATCCGACGCTAATTATTAACGACTTGTTTCACCGCTGATGCTCTCGGGTTCGCTCGTGTGTGTGTGTGTGTGTCAAACGAAAATTCTCTCGATATATATTATTCGACGCGCGAGCGATCGCTCGATGTATATTATATATACGTATTATGTACAATATAAAATGTAACGGGGGATCCAATTAAGAAAGCGATCGTCGAGGGATGGCCGCGAACAAACATTATATCGTAATTGAATTATAACTTCGTTAAAATCGAATCGCTCATCTGTAACGCGAGAGCTCTCGGCGCACGATGATAAGCTTAAAAATAAAACGGGCCCTCGAGTAGGTAGCGCGATTTGTTTAGCGTAATTAGCTCGTGCGAATTAAGGCACGATGTCAGCCGCTCCACTACACATCCCAGGGGCGGTATAAAAAAACTCCTCGCGGCTATAATCTCGCTATCAGCAGCGTCTTTGGTGTAGTTCGGGGGTATATAACGGTTGCGCGGGAGGGGACCGTAGCTGTATCACGCGATTGTGCTGCGAGGAGTATATAAATAAACACGAAGTTTATCTCTCGCTGCGGGTTGTTTTCACACACTTTTGCACTGGAAAATACGATGTTCTCGGAGTCACTTTTTTTTCTTTTTTATACATTTGTAATGTAGGTATATATAGCACAGGAGTGGCGAGATAAGCGCGGCCCAAGTACGAAACTTACGAATGACGAGTTGTAAGCGCGACTCTCTTTTTTTATGCTACGCATATAGTTGCAGATACCATTCATAATAATTTTTCGCTGTGTGATGGTGTTGAAACAAAGAACGCGCGAAAAGATAAAGAAAGTTTAGTCTATATAGTGTAATTGAAGTGAAAATAGTTGGTCATCTCGATTACAACTATAACGTGAACTATAACATTTACTCAAAATTCAAATAACAAAAGAAATTTCAATCGGATAAAAGGAAAATACAAAATTGAATTACAACCGTTTTTATAACATTTACCAACAGCGGCGCCGAAGAGAAATTACAACAACCATTACCTCTCGTATCCGTCAAAACTCCCAGTCCTCGTATAACAACCCATACACCGTGGGATATCACTCGATATAAAATATAGGTCAATAAACAAAACTCGCGCTGCTACTGCAAAACGTAAACACGCTCGGCGCACCGTGTATATATATGCATGCAACTAAATATACCCGCTCGCGCTATTTTTAAACCAAACAAACAGAACCGCGCTTGCTTGCTCCAAAAGCTTGTCTCCAGCACCGCCCATCATCATCATCATGAATGGTACCCGCAAGCCTGCACCTATCTCCACTTCACCACGTCTATTATACACACCCTACGTATCACAACTCATCAACGGCAGTGCAGTCGTAGTACAGCAGCAGGTAGTACGTATACGTTATGTCCACACGATCCACTCTCGCACTCTCATCTCGCGCGGCGATCGGCCGAAAGTACAGTAGTAACAGCTGCTGCTCCTGCAGGCGGCGGCGTTCTCCAGCCCATTTCCCGAGAGCGCGCGTCCTTGGACGCGTATAACAGAGATAGAGAGCGCGCGCACTGCACAGATATAGAGATAGACTGAGTGGCTGCGGGCAGCAGCGGCGGCAGCCCGTGACTATACTAGCGCGCGCGGGAGATCCTCGACTGCCTCCGTATACCACCCGACACGGAGAGTATAGCAGCGCGGCGCAAGCGCGCACCCGAGGGAGAGAGGAGAGCGCGCGCAGAGCACTTTCGTCCAGGGCGGCTGTGCCTACACACATACACCCCTTGGGAGGGGCGCACGAGAGAGAGAGAGGGAAAACGCGTGTACGTCTCTCTGCAGCAGCAGCAGCTTTCGTTGACCCGCTTAGGATTTGGACGTGTCCGTACGCGGGGAGAAGAGGATTCCTTAACGAGGGGTCTTCTCCTTCTTTTTTATTAGGTGCAATGTTTCTTACCTTCACTCTTTTTGCCTTTCTTTCTCTTCTTTTCCGAGGACGAAGAGGGAGGGAAAAGAGAGGAGTTTGGAGATTCGCTGCGGCTGACTTTGACGAATGGCGAGAGAGCGTGGCAGAGAGTAGAGAAATGTACTTTTGAGCCAGAGAAGAGCGAGATTTTTCGTCGTCGTCGTGGTGACGATGGCAAGCGAGGTGCTGGAAAAATCGCTTCCGGCCGATACGAGAGAGCGTTAGTGGATTTGCCTGCTGCTGTGTATAGATAATAATACGAATGGGGAGTGCGCGACTTGAGGCTGGGATGTGGAGTTCTTGTTTTGAGAAAAAAGAAGGAGCGAGAATGCGTGGCATTTGGACCGTGAAATAAGTAGTAAAAGGTTGGGTGTGAGACGGGCTTTGGATACAAATTACGGTTTTGCTGCCTGAGAATAAGTGTATGAACGGGTCGGTGTTGACGTTTCGTAAATAAATGGGGCAGGGTATTAATGGTTAACAAATATGGCGTTTATAGACTTGATACTTTTGGAGGAAATGTCATTAATTAACTGTCAACCGGGTATATGTAGGAATATAAGTTTGCTTTTCGTTTGCAAATTATTATATTAATCCTGAAAATGCATTATTTCTTCTACAATTTTTTTCAACTATATTATATAAATATAATTAAATTCATTCTAAAAATGCTTTCTTTTACATTGTGTTAATTAAAATGTATAATAAGTAACACGAATGTTATTTTACATCGTTCTTCATACAAGATATTAAAAAACTTGTATTATTGTTGTTATTGCTATAATAAACGGAACTGGAACAATATAACGTAATTGAAGGTTCACGATATTGCATTACACGGATCCTGGAAAAGGAACATCCGTTGAATTTGTAATAACAGCATTGTTAAAATGAAGCTTTTGTTCATTTTATTTGTTGTTAAAGTTTGAAAATTAATACAAGAATAAACAAGAAAATATACGTAACTTTGGTATAAACAAAATGCCTTCCACGATAGTTATCATGTTTCTATTATCTGATAAGTTCGTCGGATCATTTTTATTGTACGTAATCCCTATACTCCGGAAGAAAAATGCTAAAACTTCTTATCAACTTGTGCGCAGTTCCATTTTTTACTTTAGCGATGAACGTAAAAGCCTGTTCATATTTACAACCTTTACTTTAATCGTTCGCATATTCATCAGATTCTGAATTACTTTGAAATCCTAATAAATTGAACTTTGTAATGACGTTCGAGCAAATAAATTATTTCCTAAAACTTTTTTCATACACGTGAATTTTTCTGCCATTATAAAACCCACTCGACCGCACTTATAACGCCACGTGGTCACGCTCCAACACTCGAAACGTACGAAAATTGCAATTCCTCTGCTGAAAAAGTCCCTCGGCCAAAATTGAACTCATATGCACGCGCGACTTCGCGCCAGTACCCAAAATAAGCGCTTCGTTATTTACTTTCCAGGGGATGAGAAAGTAGAGAAAAAAACTCGTTAGAGGGCCCTCGCCACCTCCTGACCTTCGGACACACTTACACGTACACACACGTGTGCACCGGACGCTCTGAAAAGAAAAGTTTCTAATTGGAGCCACTCCTACGAGTCATCTTATCATATGTATATATATCGTTCGCTTGTAAAGCATGCAGTTGCGCGAGAAATGCGCGCACACGTGGATTCTCGTCAGTAGACAAGTGTATATACGCATGAACGATGATGATGATGATGATTTTTGAGGATGTGTGCTTTTAGTAGTGAAGATTGAAATGGATTATTTGCTCTCTTCTTTAGGCTAATATTGAAAGAACTGCGAATAATGCTAATGGTTTGGTCAATACTCTATACTTTTAGACGTTTCATGTGAATTTATAAAAATTATAGGTATAAATTTATAATAAATGTAAAAGGGTTCATTTACTTTAAGGAACTTAAATTAAACTGGCTGATAATCAATTTCTTTTTACAAATAAACAACAGATAGTAAAAACCTTTTTTGAAGTAAACTGAAAGATAGAAAAACCCATTATTGATTAAAAGCTCTGTACCTATGATTATTAAATTCATCAAAATGCGTTTATTCTAAAGTAAAATAGAAATTCTGAATTAAAGTATATACAACTTGTTCTGAAAATGTATGCGTCTGTAAACATAATCCTGTAGAGCGCAAAATTCCAAGAAAAAAGTTTCT
>UXGD01000134.1:0-91035 GCA_900474315.1 Torymus auratus
GTGATGGATTGATTGCGTAAAGGTCGATGATGGGCAGGGCGGGGGGGGGTATAGGATTTATTTAAAATTTATGTAAGAAAAAGTAGACGAGTGAAAATAGGAAATGTTAATACTTTGGTGTGAGATTAATTAAAAAATAATTATATAATGAAGTATAATGTAGATAATCAATTTCAGGAGAATCATCCGATTTTACCAAAAAGAAAATCAGTCGTGAGCAAACGTCGAGAGACGTTATTGAATTATTTCTTGCCCCTCGCAGCAATCATCAATTACCCACCATGAATATCGCATATTCCCGATCACTCGATAACCAACAAGACATGATTTCCATAAAATTCTCCTAAAAAACCCCTGCAGCGTCCCTCATTAAAATTACACAACAGCAATCGTCATCATCCCATCGCGTAACCGAAAATCTTCGACAAACCCTATGCACCGCACGCGAGAGTGAAAACTTTTGAAAGAGGCAGGTAAAAAAACGCTGCAATTCCTGCATGAGATATATCTATATGCGAGAAATCAATTTCTTTTCAATAAATAAACGCGAGTTGCCGGCGCTAATTGGCTCGCGTGTTTGTGCGCATACCGCGATGCACTTTCATTCGAGGCGCGCGTGCACTCGCGAAATAAACTACGACGATCGGAGTTTCTCTCTCGTGGCTGTATATGTGTGTACGGGTAATTGACGCGCGCGCGAAATTTTTCAAGAGGTGAGGCCGAGAAGAGCAGAGTAAAAGGGAGAAGGGAAGGATGGAAAAGGCTCCCTCGACGAGGAGAAAGGACGTGTGTGGCTGATTCATGAGCTATTGGTTGCTCGGCTTGGTTTTTCAAATTTCGCAATGGATTTTCAGAATGTCGGGAACAGTATATACCGCGCGGCTTTTCAAGATGGAAATAACGAAGGTGTGCGTGCGGGTCGCAAAATCGTTCGTATAAAAAAAATATGTCGCGTTCGTTCAACGAAAAATTAACATTTTTGTACTTTGATTTTATGTTATATATCCAAATGAAAAAAAAAAAATCACTAGCACACACATATAATCTCCGAATCTTCGTGCTTTCCTCACTCTCCGCGCATCGATAAATAATGGTTCCGATAGGTACATCATGTACAAGTAGCTCGCGACTTTCACTCACGCTCATCCCATATTACACAAAAATATTCTACAATCACGCTTATGGTGTACGTACCGGCGACGAGGAAGGCAGCGGCTATCGCAACGAAGGTCCTCATCTTGCGTCTGTGTGTGTGTGTGTGGCTTCGACTTGAAGATCCTCTTCTGCTTCCACGCGAACGAAACTAATCGGCGCGCACTTGCACTTTATGTGTGTGTGTGTGTGTCTGTCCCTCTCTACGAGACAATTTGCTCTTCTCTGTTATATATTTATACGTATATATAATATGCGTGTGTGTCGTCGAGCGAGCGAGGGAACTCTGTCAGCGGGCTGCCGGTACGGTCCCACCTTTATATATAACCGGCCGGTCACGTGTGAGGCCCCACTACTGCTCTCCGCTCTCGGGCCCCCGCTGCAGCGCGCCGATGGGGGGCGTCCCGCGGTCACTCTCCCTTTTGCAGAGTCAAAGAGAGAGACAGAGACGGGGCCCCCGGTGTGGGAGAGGCTATAGCCGTTGTCGCCGTTCAGAGGTATGAAGACGAGCATCGCTATGCCGCGATGATGATGGATGAGAAATCGGTTATATCGGTTTGCTCGCTGAAGGTATGACTATGTATAGGAGATTGTAGTAGTTACTCGACAAGTATAAGTATAAGCTGTGTATCGAATTTCAGATGGACAAGTGCATGTATTAGATGCACGATATCAAGTGAACTTGAAAGAGTGAACTTTTCTGAAATTTCTTAAATTCACATAGCTCGCGTCTTATTTAGATTTGAATTCCGCGCGCTGATTGACCGTACCCAGATTTATCGGTGAGCGCGCGGCGGTTGGCGCGGTTATCGGGCATCTGTAAAAATGATAAGTGAATGCACGCGTAAATTACGCAGTCATTACAGACCTATACATACACACACATACGCGCGCTAGTGTGCCGATTTTCAATGAATTTAAAATTGACCCCATAAATCGCGTGTAATATTCCTTGCGGTAGTATAGGACAAAGAAAAATTTTCCGAATGATTGTAAAGTTTTGATTTATGCAATCGAAAGTCTCTCTCTCTCTTTTTGAAATCCACGGACGAGCGCAATGCCCCTCTGGGCAATAACTTTCTATATCCTCGTATGCGTTATTTGCCTTAAAAGGCGCTTCTATGCGCTCTTCATATTTCTGACTGAGAAGGAGGTGAAAAATTTCGATGTAGAAATTTGTCTTATTAATGACGAAAACTATTCACGTGAAAAAGAACACCGCGGGTTTTCAATGACACGAGAATTTTTCCTCAAGTTAATTATACGAGATATTGACGTGTCCGATCATTCCAGATTTCACTCATTAAGCTCTTATATTAATTCAACTCCCACCATCTTAGATCTAACAATTCCTTCGCGCGTACTCCTTCTCGAGAGTATCATCGAACAAATGCCCTTAAAAAACACGCGAAATTCTATTCCTTCTTATTTCTATCTATATCTCTTCTCTCGCATCCATGCGCACGCACTCTATAAGCTTATCACACTCCTTTCTCCCCTCATTTCCCCCTATTCAACGAACGCACATAACAACGCAACAATAGAGCCCGTGCGCGAAATATCTGCATATCGTGCATAGGTGTACTTGACAGGATTGACCTTACGCGCGCGCGCTACCCCTTTTCTTCTCTTTTTCCGCGCGTAAATTCTGTCTGCCCTCGCCGATACACGCGCAGGCTACTTCCGAGGTTTATTTACGAGTCACCCTTTGTCCCTGCCCTGCCCCCCTTTCTCTCTCTTTTTTTTCTTCTCTTCTTTCGAGGAATGACGCTTGTCTTGTTGCGGACGCCGATTAGCTTGTTTTATTTGCGGTGCGCGAGACGAGGACTTTGCCGTGCAGCGAGAATTCGCGGGCAGCCGAGCGAAATGCGTGTAATAGTGGTCAGTGTATAGTAATGGACGAAAGTGCAGATAGGAACGTCAACATGTGTATGGTTCTCGAGTACACGCTCGTGTTGTGTTACACTGTGTGTAACGAGATACAGTGTTATACTTGTATGTATACATATGCATCCTAGTGTCATTCAAAAGGGGAATTCAGTTGAAGTTAACTGGAATTTGTGTTTGATGCGACGTTAACAAAAAACTATACTTCACAAACTATATATAAATTTATTTTCAGCTCTTTTTTAGACAAATTAATAAAATATTTTAAACCTATACATCGCAGTAGTAATAGCCAGTATATAGCACGAGACGAACGCGAACGGTACTGTACCGAGATCGGTCACGCAAACAAGGTTGACAAAACGATTTACGAAGCAATCTCCGGTAATTACCTTACACCTACACGGCCCTCCCCCCGAAAAACTCCATATTATATCCCCGCTGCACCTATAACCCTACATAGAAAATCTCGTCGTCATCGCATCCTCCTCCGTTTCCCAACATCCATCATCCATGAGTGTAATTCCTTCTACCTGTCTTCCCTCCCCTCCGCGCACACTGCACGCACATATGACAAGAGACGCTATTGTACGTGAAGCAGCAAAAATCTAATATCTACCCGCGCGTTTCCTCCATACTCTAGACTTACACACAGACATACTCGCGAGCGCGCGCCTGCATTTCTCTTTCTTTTCACTCTCGCGGCCCGAGCGGCGGCGGTGGCCGCGATCCGGAACCAGATTGCGAAACGAGTTCTCGATTCGGAGCGCGTGTGCCGTGGCCGCGCCGCTGCCGGTCCACGCGTGCGTGTGTAACGATAGCGACACGGGCGCAGCGCGTGCGGATAGTGTGCTACACACACGTGCGCCCGTATGGGGAATTCCTTTGTCGCGCGAGAGGCTGCCTCGGTATGGTATAATATATTGAGCTGAGAGGGTTAAGTGTCAAAGATGATGCGGCAAGGGTGCTGAGTGTGCTAACATTGGCTTGGGTGCTTTTTTTTTTAATTGGAAGTACTTACTTTTGGCGAAAGGTTAACATTATTTTGATGTCAACTGATTCTGATTGTAAAATTATTGCGCTGTTTTACCAGTTTGGAGTAGTTTTATTCTTATCATTTGAATTATTTCTATTTGTCCTTTTTATTCTCTTTCATACCCAAAGTATACCTTCACACATTGTTTATTCCAATTTATACCGCAAGTTAAATAATCTGTACCAAGTGTTATATACATCTTTCATATTCCCAAACAAACCATCATTTACTACCAAAAAACTATACGCCCAAAACCAATACCGGAACGGCAGAAACACTCGAACTCGAAACTTTTCTCCCATCACACCTCACCGTTGCACAACGTGGTTCTGAAAATTACATCACGCGAAATAAAACTCTCGCACCCTCCTCCTCCTCCTCCTCTCACTCATTACCACCCGCTAAAAAACCGAAACCCCGCAATCTCTATCTTTCGCTCCATTGTATACAAAGCGCGCATTTCCGTGAAATTTTCATCTCTTACAGACACACACACATTTGCACCGCGTATGCAGGCATGCGCTCGAATGACTTTTCACCCGATGGCTATATATAGCCTCGTGTACCGCGATGACGGAGAGTTCACCGTGTCTCTCTCGCTCTCCCTCTCTATGCTCCTGCAGGCCCGCGCCGAGAATTCCTTTGTATCGTGTATATGCACACGAGCTTTTACCACGTCGATATGCGCGCTCCTGATGATCGGGATAACTATACGAGCGTGCGGCGAAAGTTTGGCGGCTGCTGCTATAGAGCGGCGGCGGTTTTTTGAAACCGAAACCCATCTCCGATTTCTAAAGGCCGATTGTATCGGATAGCGGTTGTGAGAGGCTAATTCGTTTACGGAAAACACGCGCGGTGCCCGCGAGATTGGGAAAATGAAATTAAGAGTGATCGCTGCATATATATTATGTATGTGTGTTCAAGTTCAAAAAGAAATGGAAAGTGCCTGACGCGAGAGAGGTTAATGGCACCTGGAGATTGAATATTTGACTTTGAGGAGGCTGGGAGTGTACTATCATTACTATGCGTGTACCCATATACATGATCTTAA
Source organism: Torymus auratus (assembly GCA_900474315.1). Taxonomy (NCBI): domain Eukaryota; kingdom Metazoa; phylum Arthropoda; class Insecta; order Hymenoptera; family Torymidae; genus Torymus; species Torymus auratus. The sequence goes on from UXGD01000134.1 coordinate 5,127, forward strand.
AACTGATAATGGGACTGTTTGATCGTTGAATGCGAGGAGATTACTTCCTACTGCACGCTTTCAAAATGCAAATCCCTCAGCTACTCCGACCCTTCATCACGTAATATTGATTCTAAACTCCAACTTTTACCCATATATATTTCTCTACGTTAAATGAACAATACCCGCGAAGTTTATTCTTAAATAAAAAGTGCCTCGCATACTTTAGCATCTCTCAGCCCACTCAGCCAGTTGACTGTTCACTTGGCAAACACGCATCAGAGTAAGTAGCTTCTCTCTCTCTTTCTCTTTCTGTGTCAATAATAGAAGCGAGATGCACTATGCAGAAATTCCTCTCGCGACCGTGAGGCCGCGCTGCATATCGCCAATCTGTCGTCGTGGTTGCATGTATATACGACAGTGTGCGGTTGGGATTGCGTTGGAGGGAAGAAGGCGAACGAGAGGGAAAGAGAGAGATTTGGTACTTTGATGGGAAGAAAGTGAAATGAAAGGTTACGTCAAGGCCCGCGGGTTTTTCAAATTTCAGGAAAAGAGAAATCGAGACGTTATAGGCACCTGCCGGTGCTTGGTCAACTATTATACACCGGCTTTGTCAAAATCTAAAAGCGTTCCGACTGGTACCTGGTATATATAAGCTTTGGCTGAAAGGTTCTTTTGAAAATGGTCTATATATATATAGCGAAATCTTTTCTAGAGGATAACAATTAGAATATATTATGTATATATATATAACTCGTGAAATCTTCCATTTTTCGTAACCGCATATCGGGCGTATACGTAAGAAGTAGTTCTTTCAAGCCACGTCGATTGGCTCATCAGCCGATAATGAAATAAATAAAAATTTTTATTTGTTTATTTACAATAAACACGCGTATATCTGTTTTTTCAGGTCACACGCATACACGTTACGACTTTGCGTGTATAATATACAGGCAGTTTATATAGTCGTGCAGCGCGGCACGCGTGTATGGATGTCCTCACCGACGGAATCCTGCGGTTTTCAGGCGATGAAGTCATCAGCGAATTTCCATCATGCTTCAACCTCTCCCCGCTCCCCTCGAAAAATGGCAAGAGAGATAAAGACCCGTACCGGTTAAGGCACACTTCAGCGAGCGCTGCGCTGAATCAATGGCTTTCGGTAAATATATCAGCTTTGACGAGCGCGCGCATGGTTTCAAGTTCCTCGGCCGGGACCTTGAGAGAGATAGAGAGAGAGACCATCTCGCTGTCGCGCCTTTCGGACGCAAACCAGTTGACCATAAGCATTAATCCGAACGGGGAAGGGGATTTTAATGGGCGAAGAATTTAACTTTCTTCGACAACGTTTATATTTTGCGGACGATGTGTCGTCGGCGTATACGTATTCAAATAAGCGAAGGTCGGATTAGAAGTGTATAATTGTCACTGGATTTTCCTCCTTTCGAATATCCACCATTTCATGCTATATTTGTGTACTACGACGTATACTGTTCGTTTGTTGTTAACTGCTGGTATAAGCGCGCGAGGGTAATGACACTCCGCGCGCGTGTATAAAGGTATTTTTTTTATGGTCCCATAGCCATATTATAATAGCACGTTAACTATACACACATATATTCATAAGTGATTCATTCATTGCTGTCGCGCCCAATATCTTATCTCAGATCCTGGAGAACACGCGCGTTTTGCTTTCGTCACGGCTACCCGCGGCATAAAAGCAACAACAATCATTAATGTCTACGTTCGAAACGACCAGTTTTTCGGAATTTTCAAAGACCAGCTACTGTTATTTCGCAAGGCGTGCAGTGCAAGAAGAAAAGTATCGATTCACACGCCTCGTCGGCCGTTTTTTTTCTTCTTCTTTGCCTCCCTATATGGTGGAATTTGAAGAGAGAACGCACGCGCGAGAGTCACGCCACGCTTTTAACTACCGCATTTTTCGCGGAGTTATGCCGCTCGCTCAGCCGTGACACATGAGGCATAAGTATTCTCTCGAAACGCCTATAATATGCAAATGAAAGCCGCGGGAAAATAGAATCATTCAAAATCTATAGAGAATGCGTGCAAATAAGATTAAATTATTCGAGTTCTGTTCTCAATCTCACGGATTACATTGTCTTCATTGCTCAAAATATTATTATATATTTATATTATGCATTGCGTCCGGTTTTATCAATAACAACATCATAATTAACAGCTTCTTTTTTTCGGCCAAAAAATTCAAGTTCTTTTCGCTTTCAGCATTACGCCTACTTATACATATATATTCAGGAGAAAAATATTATTGACCTCATACACTGAAAAAAAAATTTGCTAGATTAAATGTAATAATTGAAGAATCACTTTGATCCTATTCGCAGGGTCATTTGAACAAGTCAAAGCTCGGGCGAGGGGCGCTTATTATCGCCTGACAGGGCCCGCAAGTCGCGGCTGACCGAAGGTTTCTGCAGATCTGTTTGACTCATAGCTGTGGCCTTCGGCTAAGCCTGCCTGGTCTCCGTTTCGAGTCTTCGTTTTTTGTTTTCTTCTGCGTTGTCGGGGCTACGAGTGGAGTTGACAAAGACTATAGGGCGCGCCGAATTAGCATAATGTAAAATATTAGGAGGGTTTGTTTTTTGTTACCGGGATGGCTTGTTATTTTTCTATTGAGAAATACAGGATATACTTATATACTTGGCACCTATGGAGTATTTTATACGTTAGTGATGGATGATCGGAGTTACCGTTGCAACACGGTAAAAATTAACGTGACTCATTTTCGAGATTCGTACGTAGACGCAGGTTGCTTTAACCTAAATCATCACACGGCTTATGAACTTACTTTTCTCTTTCTTTTAACTCTACTCTATTCGGCATGGAAAAGTTCATCGGCTATTTCTGGTCTCGCTCCATTCCTTTGGCTTGACTCAGAGGGATCTTTATTGCAGGATTTTATCGTTAGTCCTGTCGATATGGCTTCTTTCGCCTTTTCCACTCTCTTTCTCTCTACTGACGTTCTATTTTCAGCACTGAATGGGTATTCGTATCTTCTTCTCTCCTCTCTTGTTTCGCGGCAAAAATGAGTTTTACGAGTCACTGTAAGTATATGCGCGTGCAGTTTTGCACTTTGGGGCATAAATCAGCCGGCGATTGAGCGATGAGTTGGCCCGTTGAGAATGTTTGAAAACACGCTGTTTATTGTGAGTAACGGTTAACTGGTTTTGCGTTCCCTTTTTTTTTCTTTTCTTGAAAATTGAGATTCCTCTCGGAATGGTTTATGACTTTTATGCTCGAATGATGCACCGGCCGATCACGTGATGTGTGAACGTTTCGCGTCAAGGACGCGCATTTCGGAAGGGCATCATTTCACGTCGTTTGGGCCTACGCGAGGTGAATAATTTGTGCAGAATTTCTTCTTTTTTTCGTCTTTATTTGGCGATACGTGATATATACTGAAAGGTCACTCCAAGTCTGAAACAATTCGACCGTTAAGGTTCAATGTTGCCTTGTATTTTTATTTCTAAAAAATAATCAAGTGTATCATGTTCAATAATGAGGATCGATGTATCCTTCCAAAAGGTCGTTTCTTGAATATACCTTGAATGAATGATTTTGAAGAAATTAAATGAGGAATAAGAGGCATTGAAATGTAATAAAGTGGAATTATTTAAAATTGTGAGATTTCGCATTACAATAGGTACTTGCAGAGTGTGCAATTATATAATTTTAGCAAAAATTTCTTTGCATTTATTATTGTGAGCCTTCAAGGATATGGTTATTTTGAGAAACAAACGAATCGTTTGAATATTCATTTGTATAATTTCCGCTATTACTGAACTACTTTTAACACGTGGGAATTGCATTTTTTCTCAAAAGTTTTATCACACTAGATCTGAATATATTGTTAAGATTATGAAATTTATCCAAATTAGCTAAAGACAATATAAAAATAAACTGAAGCCTAAGCGAATGAATTAATTAGCAAAAGTATAGATAATATAACTTGATTAATTTTCTAAATCCATCATACAAATTTTAGATTCTCTGAGACATACTAGTTGGATAGTTTCATATACTCTTAAAATTTCATAGCCCCAAACACGAAATCAGCGTATAGAACTTTGGATCATCTACCTTCAAATATTCTTCCTACCTCGTTTATCAAAACACTGGGCCCAATGATTTGGCACTTCCTAACCGATATTTGGAGAAAGTCTTCCCATCACTCGGGGATCCCAACCGTAAAAAAATTACACTTTCATATAAGTCCCCGCAGTGCCGACGAAAGTGAGACATGTGGTTCGTCCGATACCTATATGCGCTAGCTGTTCGACACGAAGAAATAAAGAGAAGAAAAAACTTTCAAAAATCTCTTGTATATCATTCGAACGTCAATTAGAATGATAATTCCTCTCAACTCGGATATATCCCGCTTTCGTCTCCGAGGAAATTCGATGTTTCCGGCGTTGCGCAACCTCTCTTATATACATATATATATCAATAGCTTTTTCCTATACGCATACATCTGCATACGCGAGTAAGGTCGAGAGAGGATTTAACGCTTTTCACCGCCTCGCCCATATCTCCGCCCGAGAAAAAGTCTCTCTCTCTCTCTTGGCCGATTACATTTTATATAACAGTCATACGCTCAGAGGGGGAGAGAGACAACTACACGCGGGCGACTACGCGACAACAGCGTAGAGGCATTGGGCGTGTAGCTGTGTATAGGTACGCATGTATCTATGTATATAAAGGCGTTTGCGAAAGGAGATTTTCGCACGCGTGAAATCGGTTTGTAGGTGTGTGTGTTTAAAGCTCCGTATGGCGCGGGGTGCATGGCTGATGAGAAGAAGGAGGAGGTGAGGACGAGGAATGTGCGGCGATGGGCACGTGCGCGAAAAGAAAGGATCTCCGCGTTGCGCAATGCCGAGGCTCGAGCGCGCGCAGCCGATGATGACACTTTTTGGGTGAACGACTGAGGAATGACGCTATTAGGCTGCGACGCTGTGTGTAGGCCTCGGGTTTTTGGTAGCGAAAACGACAAAAAAAGCTGGACGTTTTATTATGTAAAATTCTACATAATAGTCGTGATCTGTTTTGTAATCGATAATACGCGAGATTAATTATTATTATAGTTCAACACAGCTTCGAGAATTTGGAATCATCGAGTTATAATGAAGATTTACGCTTTTTAGAAGCGAGTACGATATCTATATCCTTCCTAATAGACACTCGCGGCCAATCGACGAAAGACGCAACATCGCAGTAAAAACTGGCCAGTAATAAAACTATATCGTTCCCCTGATTGACAGCCAAACTGGGGCAATTTCGAACAGCAGCAGTCGTACACTGCAAAGTGAATCACAACACTGTCGCTAAACAATAATTAGACGTAATCGTCAGACCTCGCCGAGTACGCGCGCACCAATTGCCGTTAATTAAATTCCATCGACACACGCGTTTATACAGCCGCGGCCGAAAATCCGAGCTATTTCGTAATTCCAGGCGTATAATAGGTACACCGGCCCGTGCGCGTGTGCGCTCACCGATTTAGGCATCATCGCGAGCGCATGAATGAACGAAAAGGATCGACTCTCCGCAACGGTTCTTTCCAGAAGAATGACTCGCGTGATCGGCACCGGCAAGTCGACTCCTTTCTCTCTCTCGCTCTCGGTCTAATTGTCATTGCAGCTATGTCTAGTCGGGACGATGTTTCGAGCTTATGCATGGGCCGAATGCTTATGAGATTCGAGGATGCAAATGAGCATGGGTATGAAAGAAAGGCGGGGAAAAAGTACGAATTTGAATTTCGGATAGGCGCATTAGTCGCGTGTATGTGTGTATAGAGTTATTGCTGCTTTGTTTGGTAAAATTTAATTACAGGTGCCTTCGGGCTAATTAAAGCGGGCTTTCAAAACGTATTATAGAGCTCGCATCTCGTGCGTCATGTGACTCTCTCCGAGAGTGATGGCGTTGGCATAGTAGATCAATCGATACGCTTACAAATAGAAACGACGTATAACTGAACCTTATTGCAAATTCGCTATTTCCGAACTTTCATCAATATCTCTACAACCTATAATAATTCTCATTCTCGCGCGACTCCCGCAACGTCCTGTCGCCAAAAAAAATCACGACCCACCTCATCATCACTCATACAGCGCGCGCGCAACGAGGTGTGCAAATAAGCGCGCCGCGTGCACGAATCTCCCCGCGGCCGGCGTGCATCTCAAACGCGGCAAATGACGCAAACGCCGAAGCATAAGCGTGCATTGCCATGCGCGCAGAGAGCTACCGAATAAAGCCGGCGGCCGAAAACCAAAGCCACGGCGAGCGATTTCCGAGAAGCTCGTGTGTATAACGGGTGCTCATAAAGCCGCGCGGCGCGGCGCGTCTTTGACAGTAGCTGCGCGTTGCATAATATAAGGTGCGGGGTGGCTGTAGCTTTTTGGTCGGTGTGGTTTTTTTGCTTTCAATGAGCGTGTATTATACGAATGGAGTTACAATGTATGTATTGTCGGGGTTTGGAGTTGCACTTGATAGGCGTGTTGCGCTTCTTTAGTCGGGCAAGTGTCCCAATTTTTGGATGACACGAGCTGCCATCATAGGTAATTAGGAATGTACTTGAGTGCAGCCTGTTACCACATTATATCGATGGGTATATTTTTAAACGTTTAAAATAAGCCTGATGGAATTCTCTCCAAACAGGTTTGCAATGAGATTCGTAATCTCCGAATAAAGTGCGTCAGGTAGTTACAACAGTATTCAAGTTCAATTATGTCGGCAACGCATAAAAAAATGTAATTAACCTGTATCATCAAAAAACAAGCAACAGCACAGCACCTTGCCATACGATAAACACATACCGCCTTGTAAATTTTCGCAAAATTTCGCACTTCTCTCTCTCTCTCTCTCTCTCTCTTTTTCTCTTTCTCTTTCTCTGTCTCCCTCACAGACACGATGAATAATTCACGGAAAGCGTGTTCGCAGTACGTCGTCGTTGTTGCAGGCGCGCGCGCCAGATAAGTGACGCGAGAAAGTGCATAGGCTGACGGAGAGATTCGCGCTGTGAAAAACCGATGCGGGGATCATTAAATTTCAATGCGTTTAAGCATGCTCGTTTTTTTTTCTCGTCAAGGTTATACCGTATTCACTGCGTCCAGTCGCGCGTATGTGGGTTAAGGTGAGAGACACTTCAATTTTTGACAAGTTGACACGTCTAATTAGACTACTATATTTCTCCTCTCCTCCCTCTTTCTTCCAGTGAGATATTCTTGCATCAGGCGGAATTTGTCACATTACGTAGAGTCGCTGATTGTTATCTATTCGGGAGCGATTCGATCGGCGTCGCCTTTATGGAAAGTTGGAATTCGTTATTTTTCTAAACGAGATTTGTTCGTATACTTGGGTTATGCGGGAACGGAACTGCGTCTCGGAATATGCAAATATGTATTATGGTTGACGGGATAGACAAGGTCAAGTTTAGGGATGGATTTTGGAGATAAACGATTAACTAACAGTGATCTAGTTTCGAAAGTTATCTGCTTGTTTGATCCGAGAGAATATCACATTGATTTAGGATATTGCTGTAAGTATTGGATACTTATTATAGTTTTCGAAGCTCGTGAATTTGATTTAAGAACACACTCAACCTATCTTCGGCTCGTAAAAGGAAAATGCTATTTTCTTAAGGCCAGAGAGTCGGCTACTCTGCCTTCTCAAAAAGTGATAAATCATTCTGTTTGTACTAGTTCACTTGCGACGCTTTAAAAGCATGAGAAATCACGCTTGGAAAGTTAAATTTCACTTCTCGAGATTTAGAGATATGATAGAGCGCGCTCTTTACTTCTACAATCTGACGTTATTATGGCTTATCAATTTCAAGGATTAGTAAAACGGTTTCATTATTCAGATCCTGACAATTAATAACGAAGATCTTAACATAATGTTATAATACAAGTTTTATGGACTTTGCCAAGTCTGCTAAGAAAATATGCAGCGAATCAGTCGAAAGTTTATAGTTAATCACCAGTTAATCACTAAAGCTGCACGAGACAAATTTCAAATTAAATGTTTTTCGTTTTGATCATAGTTTTTTTTCATATTATTTTATTATGAAACCTGCGCAAAAAATGACTTATACCAAAAAACGTTCAGATCATATCTAATCATTCAAAATTGCGTTATTAAATTAATTTAGAACCTGAACACTTGACCGATTCTAAATTTAAATGTGTCTCCGTGTGTGTACAATCAACTTTCGCATTCACACACGTAGATAGTATCTGATCCAAATGACACAGTCCATCGAGAAATAGGAATGTAAACATTAGAATATCCTTGAAATATAATTTGACAGGGAACAGGTTATTTTAATGGTAATCTGTCTCCCATATGAATGCTATATTTATCAACGTTCAGAATCATAAAAGAAAGTAAAAGTTATATATCGAAAGACATATACACTTTTCGAAAAAGTTGCGCCTCGCGACAAAGGCCGGGGATCATCTTTCCACCCCGATATATGCTCTCGCAGCTGCCTTCTCATGCAGAACCATCGAAATCGGGTCAGCGATCACGCCGCAAGGACCACCCACGCATACACTTAATCCTGCAAGACGACACACCGCGTGTATCAAAGGAAAACTGCGCGGCGAATTTATAGAAACCGAATCCTCTGCGATGAACGAGAACCGATATCCTGCACGCCGCGACAAAGAAGACCAAAGAGTATATTGTGTAATCGTTCCACGAGGTCATCACGATCATCGTCCTGCGAGAACCAAACCGCGTCGCGAATTTCGAAACAAAATATATAATTATAATCGGGAGCTCCTCTCGGATTTACGAGACGGGGAACCGGTTCCAGTCGTCCTCCCCGAGAAGACGAGCTGCTCCAGTTACGCCGGCGATCGTAAATTAATACAGCTACTATGAGGAATTCCAGGGGCCTCATTCTGTAAGTCGTGTATAGCGCGCTATTTTCCAATATATATAGATGTACACAAATTGAGCGTTAAATCTTATATATATCGCGCGTTAAAAGTTACAGAATAACCCCCCTGGCTGTTTGAGTTTGGCTGTATAATAAGTATATATACGAGCCGATTGTTCGTAATTAAAGTTGCGAATGTGATGCGTGATGGCGTAACGAGGGCGAGAAGAGTAGCACAGCTGAATGTTAATGGGGCACACGAAACATCGCGCCGGTGAAAAAATGGGGCTGACTTATATAATTTCTTGATTTATGATTTCTGAATGAGAGAATATAATTGTGCGCGGTATAGGGTGAAACGGAATGGCGATTATTGCAATAATGACCTTTGGTTATAGACGACGAGAATGCGCACGCCGCGAGCTTGTAATGTGAGTATGTTAATACAACAGTTTAAATCGATAACCTTTTTTTTTTGCAAATTGCCAGCTATAAAAAGCAATGCGTATATAATATATTAATGCGAGCTGAAATTTCTGAGAACGAGTTTCTGCGCAGGGTTACACAGCTGCGTGTTTCAAGCAATTGATTTTAAATTTCAGGGCTTCGATACATCGAGTTGAAAAATTCCAATAAGAAATCAATACAACCTCGCAAAGAAAGAGCAACATAAAAATAATCCTCATCAAAGAAGCAATATACCACTGCGTCAATCCCCCCCAGCTAATTTTCTTTTTCTCGAAAGAGCAAAAGAAAAAAAATATATTCGGCAAAGGGAGAAAGAGAGGCATCCAGCATCTCAGATCGCTCGCGAGTTTTGCCTTTATACGCAGTACATAATTACATACATTACATCCAGCAGTTCGGCTCTGAAAAAGAAGAACGCGAGCGAGCGTCTTCGAAGGGTCAAGGCGCTCTTCGTGCCTTCCTTTTTTCTCATACTTATATATACGCGAAAATTTTTCAGACACGGCAAGGCCGCGGAGAAGGTAATAATACGCAGCCGCGTATACAAGACACACACGCGCGCGACTTTCTCCCTCTCGTCCAGTTTCGCGAATAATTCGAACTCTCTCGCGGGAGAAGAGTGTGTGTATATAGTATAGCCGAACGAACCTTGGGCGAAATCGCGCGTGCGACGCGCTTTGCATGCGTGACACGCGTGATGTGTATGTGTGTCTGATGTCTGCACCTTGCGAGCCGATGAAAGCTGCGCGCGTGGGAGAGACGAGAGCTGAGGCTGTCTTGTCGGGCAGTTTCGCCGCGGCATCGTTAATGGGAAGTTTGCCCGTTAATTGCGGGTGTGCTGGCGGTGCGCCTATCTTATATATACATTCGCGGGATCTTTTTTCTGTGGAACGAACAAAAATTTACGTAGCTATATGTGCGCGCTTGAGGTTCCAAGTCGAACGAGCGAGTTTGCGATGATTGGTTGCTCTTCAGGCGTTAGTTATGCCGCTGGTGGAAGTGATACGTTAAGTTTGTATTGTATTTTTCATGGGGGAAAATGTATATATTCTACTGATAATATGCTTACAAAATGGTTTTTGATAATCCTATTACTTAAGGAAACTAAAATAATTCGTTAACAATAATTGGATCTTATCAAGAAAGATATATAATCAGCTGATGCGCCTCTTATATGTAGAAATTTACGAAAAACGTTTTATAGACGTTTGAATGCGACGATATATCCTTACATCAATCAACGTGCGCGCACTCGCTATATCACGATCCCTCCATTCCGCCGTGAAAACAAACAACTCATTACAACAATGCCTCTATAATTATAACCACAATCCACGCCCATTCATAAGAAACCGACCACCAGCTCGAGCGCGGTTTCTTTTATTTCGCCACACACGCACACAAACATAAGTACACCGGCTCACGAACGATCCGCGTAAACGACGCCTAATTACAACTAATTAGGTATCCCTACATACAGCAGTGCATATACACACGCACACAGAGGCATCCATTTCGCAACGACGCGAGAAACGTACATCCGCGTGCGCGCGGTCAACCTTCGCCTTTTATACCATCATCGTGCGCGCAGGAAGGCGATAAAAACGAGGTGGATGTAAAAAAAGGGAGAAGAAGAAGGAAGAAGATATATACCTGCACGCACGCTCTTAACTCTTCCTGCAACAGCTGATGACGAGGTGCGCGCGCCCGCGGTGACTCGCCTCGGGCCAGATCCGCTTTTACTTTTAACGGCGCGTGTCGTCTCATGCCGTGAGGGAGAGTTATGTAAAGATTCGAGACGAAAAAGACGACCGAATTTAACTTACGTCGGTACGCGAGGCGAATTTTAACATGAGGAGAGCGCAGATGGATGCCGCTTTTTGGGATGCGCAAGGTGCGCGGCTGCGAGTGATTGGGGAAGTGGTGCACACGACAGTCGGAGAGTCTCAATCGCAGTCTGACGAGTTTTGTGAAATGGCAGGTGGATTTTTTTTTATTGCTCTAGTGGTATTTCATTCGTTTGGAACTACTTGAAGGTGTACAATGTACGTTCATTGTGATACGCCTCAGTAGGTTTAGCTATTCTTCCATCAAATTAATTTACAAATATTACATGCCATTATTTCAGTTTTCAATCCAAAAATTTTATCCAAAATATCGAGTTATTTCTAAATTTAAAAATTGATGTAATCTTATTATAAAATAGGAGACTTTTAAAATTAATTAGTGGATCGAAAAATATATAAAAAGTCGTTAATACAAGCATAACTCTCACTTTGAAAGTCACGAGAAACGGGATTCCGCTTCATAATCCCAAACGTCGATGGACTCTTTTTGGTTGTAAATATTGAGAAATAGATTCTCCGAAAAAGAAACAGATAAATAACCGAACGTCGGAGTTTTTTTCACAGTCCCGTGTATTTATTCGTTCGTGCGAATATAATAATATATGTTGGACTAACGGAGAAAAAGAAAGAAACTATTATCTAGAGGCGCGAAATATAAAGTCTCTTTGTAAAAAGTATAGATACTTTTATATATATTAACAGGGAAAATTTATTTTCTAAATTAAACTTGATTTTTTAATACCATCCTTTTGAAACGTCTGTGTTTTATCGAATTCATCGCGGTGCAATATATAAAAACTTTTACTTCGCGAATTATATAATTGTATAATTTGATAAGCTCTTTTTATTACATATATATACTTACTCTACCTATTAGAGTTTGCGTTAGTCTGAGTGGAAATATTTTCTCATATACGAACTCCGTAATATATGCAGCGTTATTAAATTACTTAGGTTTTTATGAATGGGATGTGAAAGTTTGGGTAATAGCCATCCTTCCACATATTTAGCATATATTTATACGGAACTGGTTATAATAACAACTGTCTTTCAGTCAAATTATAAAATCCCCACTCAGCATGTATATACCAGAGCTTTGTTTTGCTCCATATTAACCGCATATTTTTTGCAATGCCTCTCGGCCACCACGCACGAAACATCTTGAAATTTATCTAGAATTCCCCGCTTATCATCCTTTTACGTAACCTCGCCCAAACTTCGAATCGAACAAAAGACCTCCAGCGCAGACTCGTGCGCGGAATCACAAAATTTTTCGCGAACAATCTAACGCAAACAAGCCTCTTCACTTCCTCGAACGAGCAGCAGCTTTTTCCTCGACAACAACAAAAACACGCACATATATACTTACATTGCAAAAAATCAACCACAAGTATACTTACACATAACAAAAAAGATCGCACCGCCGCCCATATCAATTCGCCGCGTCCGAACTTTCGTCTATGCAACGCGGGGCTTCTGCTTCTGCAACTTGTTGTTACCTACCGTACGCGTGGAATTGCCGAAACGGCCTTAAGCGAGTGCGAGTAGCCGCTCGGGAATCGGTGTCAAGTCCGGACTGCATCGACGAAAAGCCCCTCAGGGCAAATATACTTACTCCCGCCCTGATTGGGATGCATTTTTCCTCTCAATAACGATTAATCGCTCCGTCCCGAATTTCTATGCCCAATATAGCCATACACGCACGATATAGTACCATTGTAATGTAATCGCGATGGTGTACTACATAACGACCGGGTAATATGATGTGCAAATCAATTATGTTTGGCCATTCCCGTCAGGCCGTGTCACCTATATACGACACTGCGTCAAGGACGCGCGCAAATATAATATATAGTCAACGAGATCGAAAAAGCGGGATCGGACGAATTGCGCCGCGCGGTCGAGTTTATTATTATTTGCGGTGCAGTTGGCCGCGCTTTACGGTGCGTAATTAACGCTTTTCAGAGTGTTTATAGGGGGTATTGAGCGCAGTCGCGGTGGCGTTTGATTGGCGCGGCTTGGGTTTACAAGGTGCGGGATTATTGATTGATTTCCGACGATTAATTAGATGTTAATAGGTTTCATAATAAATTGAGAGTACAAATGATTTATGGGCTGCTTCGAAAGTACTGAATATAATTTTATAGTGTAACAGTTTTTATGTAAACTAAATAGCGATGTTTAATCGTTGTTGTTAAGAACCTTATAAAATGAAAGAATATAGTCGTAGCTATGTTGAGGCATGAGCCCATTGTAGATAAATGAATCTCGAATTTTAATTATGTACATGTGTATACATAAAATAATGAAATTTTAGATATATATTTTAGATACAAAAATTCACATCTATAAAAATAAATTATACCCTTCCCAATAAATTATTTTATCTGAAAAGTGTGGAATACTCAGATTTATTCAATTAATAAGTCAAATAATAAATCATGTGTTTAAATGTATTCTTGGACTGAATTTAACATTTTCATTGTAACTATGAAAAATCCAATGTAGCCCCAGTGAAAAAACTCACGCAGGTGCTCATATGAGACGCTACAATTAAGTTTAAAAATTATACACGTTTTAGCAGGAATTGATTTCATAAAAAAATTTTATTAAGTTTTTGTGCAAGATTTCACGTAAGATACTTATTGAATGCAGACTCAGAAACAATTGTCATAAAAAAAAAATTTTATAAAAAATATATGTCCATATTGAACAACACTCGAAAATTCTAGTGTTAGCTCAATATTTGCATTTTTCTGTTACAAAAGCAACAAGAACGTTATTTAATCCCGTTAATGTTATTAAAAGAAGATACTGTAACACGCGCATCCAGTGCCTCATCAAGCAACCACCGCGCAAGGAAAATAGACCGATTCCAATTCACCTCTCCCACACGCCGAATATGTAACTCAGCGCACGCGATGCAGCTGTCCGAAAAAGTCTACACGCAGCGCGCGCAGATTAACTGTTAACGAGAAAAACCTCTAGGCTGGATTGCCTTACGAGTACAAGCCTCCGACCGGCGGCAGCGACGACGCACCGTGTTTTTCAAATAGTATATCGAATATAATATACGAGGCGTGCGCGCCCCCGCGAATGTGTGCGTTGAATTCGCAACGCGCGCGATAAATCGGGGCCGATCTATGTAATATAGATGCTGTAGGTGTGTGTGTGTATACTACGTCATTTATATAGACACGATAGTTTTCTTCTTCGGCTACGGTTTATGTAAGTTTTTCACGCGCGCGTGTATGTGCAGAAGAGTTTGGTGTATATGGTAATCGAGTTTCTCTCACGGATGCAAAAATCGTTGTGCGCGCACGCGCGTGTGCGATCGATTTTCGTGCGGATGATTTATTGTAGGTTTGGGGAATTGCCGCGCAGTGAAAATGCGTTTCGTTCCTTTTTTTTATGTAAGGCGAATTGCGTAAGCCGCGCACAGGTGGATGGATGTAGGAAGTTTTTTGAGGCAGTCGAGGCGGCGAGTTCCTGTAGTGTGTATACTTATATGGGGGCAATCAGCGCGCGCGGTGTAGTTTATATAGATTGTTGGGAAGATTTATAATTAATTTGCGCGGTCATCGTTATTTTCTATAGGAATAAACTATGAGAACTGTGTAAAAAGATTATTCTTACGATCATTGTTTAGGTTTCGAGAGATGTTTTATTTTGGATTCTAATGTATCGACAAAGTAATATTAATTGCTGATGAAAGTTATGAAAACTTGCGCAACGTACATGAATATCTTAATAAAAGTTTTTATTTATGATCATTATAAAAATTCAACTCATTGTAAGATATTGCAAAAGTTGCATAATTTGCGGCTTTTCATAACATACTGATGACTTCATATAGAATTAGGGGAGGCCGGGGCTAGTTGGCTACAGAGGTAAGTTGGCGCAGTGCTAATAACTCCGCCTATTAGCAACATTTGGCTGTACTTAGAATAACAGCTTTAAATGTCAATGTTAGATTTTTCAAAAAACAAACTTAGGAATACGAAAGAAACTGTATTATGTAAAAAGTACGCTTTATACTAGTCCCGTCTTTTGATACCTGCCATTTAAAAATGTTATTTCTTGTCATGCACGAGAGAAAATTTAATTTTTAAATAATATATTAACGCTTTATTTCGCAAAAATTCGATTGAATAAAGAAAGCTTTGAAACTAGCAAAAAAAGTCGTCTTGTAAAAATTCCTGCTTATTTTGCTTGGTAATATAGAGGTACCACAGATTGTAAAAATTCAGAAAATGTATATAAAATTCTGCAAAGTATGATAATTTTTTTACAAGACCAAACTTTTTTTCTCATGGCACCAACTCACTGGACACCTCATATTACAGCGTTCCCAAAATTCCTCTCTATCGGACAACCTCAATTCCCACGCCACCCCCAACTACGTCCAGAGCTACGCTAGAACAAGCCACAATACCTATACTCGCCTATACTTGTAATTCCAAAGCCGCCTTAAGATTCCCTGGACGCATCTACACGCACTCCCGAAACAAGGCCGACGACGATGACACGTGCGCGTAACGGCGCCCCTTTTTTTTGGGAACCCATCGTACGAAGACGCACGCGCGCGCGCGTCACGATAATTCACACACGGGGCACGTGTCGTCTTCGCGGTGCACTCGCATATAGTGGCCCGTTAGCCGGAAGTCGCGCTCGCCGCCGGTGTAGTATTATCGCACGCAGTGCAGGTTCAACGATCGAGCGCGCGACGACGAAGCTACTTTTGGCGATGGGAGCGCGACTACGGAGTGAGCGGAAAAGGGCGGCTATGTATGCAAGGAGCACGTAGCGCGGGGACCAAGAGGTATTCTTCAGGTGGATGGGAATTGATGATTGAGAAGCTTGTAAAGTTTTAGATATCGTAGATTGGGTCGTTGAGGTGGGTGTTGATTGGTTTTTAATAGAGTCATGATATAGGTAGTTTAGAAGATATAGTTTGATTACCTAGATTATGATATAACAGTAGACTAAGTCTATTATTTATTACAATAAACATAGCTGTATAAAAGTATTTTTATTTTTAGATTTTGACCTTCTTTATTAAACAAACTATATAATGCATATTTCAGATGCGTTATACACAGAAAATATGTGTAGAAAAGTTCTACCAACAGATAGTATTGTACGGAAGCCAATGAATTGTAGAAGGACAGATAGTCTATCACTTACGCTCTATTACTTTTTTCGCGAGAAACATATATTTTAAATTCATGTTTCTACACAGTACCTCTATAGCAAAGGTCAATAGTTAAAGTACACTTTTTTTACTGTATATTATTTTAATTATTTTATAAGTACATTCAGAAGCCTCTTATGATTTACAATAATTGTTTCTGTTGATTGTGAAATGATTTTAATTATTAATTTTTTGCTTAAAACGCTTAGAAGAAATGCAGATAAGATTGTGCAACCTAATTATTTGTTTGAGCATTAAAAACCGAGCTATTTCTGGTTAATTCTTTAAAAATGATCATCAATTTATTCTTATCGAGTATATGAAATTCCTATAATTACTGAAGACTATCAAGCTCGGAATACTAACTTGTCGGTGAAACACATTCGTTGTTCTTGCATAGAGCAGCGACGAGTTCATTCACTCTGGTATTGCATCGTCGGATACATAATTCACAATGTGTTGCTCGTGCCGGCCGTGTCTTCGCGTGATGCAATTTTTTTCCTATTTGGACATTGACGCGATATATTATAAATTGTATAATACTAAGATAATAAAACTAATTTTATAAGAAAAAATATATATCTTTTCGTCAATATCCTAAAATATATCCTGTACACTTCCTTCTGCTGTCATTGTAGTATTGTTTTATTTATATTAATCCATTCATTGATTACATATGTAAGCCGCCATGTATATAAGGGTACAGCGTAAGATTATGTGAGACAGCGATTAATAAAGAAAGTCCATCGAGCATGATTGTTTTGCATGCAAAAAAGTTTTATGTAATTGATTTGCATACCTTGCGTGAAAAAAATATGCGTCTATTTTTAATCTTTATGTTAAATAATTTTATTGTATAATTATGTATTTTTATCAAGTTTTATTGTATTAATAATAATTAAAGTGTATTTTATGCGATAAAATGATCTTTGCGTATTGAATTACAATAAATCACAATGTTCGTACTTACAATAGTATACGTTGAGTTTGACATACAAAATATAACGCAATACATACTCTGTATAACGAATGAAAGGTTTTCATATATAATATGTATAAAATCCAAATACATCCAGTATTTGAGCAGCTCTTGGAATATTGGTATTGTTTTTGTATTCATTTGTTATCAATCAATGCCGAATGCTCCAATGCCAATTATAACGATAACATATTATGTCGGTGAATGGAGTCGTATCATTGATTTCAATTATTTAAACTTTTATTTACCGAATTTTAAACGATCATGATTTTATTTCTAATATTTTTTCATTTTTACTTAATCACGTACGATTTAGTAACATCAAATTTTCCCAAAATGTTACTAATACCGTTACCGTAATCCTCGTCACCCAAATCAATCCCTTGTATAATCGTTATTCAACAAACTTCGAATTCACACATTTATATCATCATTAAATAATCCATCAGATCATCGTTTCAGAATCAATCAAGAGCTCTCTGACCATATACCTCCTACCGTAATCACCGCACATACTGGCTAACGACATCAAGACGCCGTTGAAGATGACAATAGCGCCACCCACGATTTCGTCACGACTCGCATCATCATCGTCGTCGTCGTCACATCTCATCGCTTCATAAAACTTATAAATACTAGGCGCGCGCTCCAATGACCCGACTCTCCACGGTCCATCCCGATAACCCGCTATCGTCAACTCTCCACGTCTGTCGTAATATACCTTTCTTCCTATCCATACATATGTATACAACCTACTGCTAACAATTATTCTCAGCCCTTTGTCATCGCGCGCATTACAATGGCTACACACACAGCAACGCTCGCGAGATGCTATCGTCGCCGTCCTCGGCCGATCGTCATCATCATGGGCGTGCGCGCTGAAAAAGAGACAATGACGGTAGCGTGGGCTGGGACGACACTACTACTACTCCTGTGCACTTTTCGAGGTTTCACTGAAAAATTTTGAAATAAAGAAAGGTGGATCTTATAATGACAGCCGCGAGCTATTGCCTCACGACGCTGATGGCTTTTACCGGTTGCGCCGCGCGAGAGCTCGCGGGACTTTCTTTTGGGCGGCGGGACCGATGATCGTCGAGGAGAGTGTATATAAGTTTAAACGACGCGCAGACGTTATAGCGCGAGAGTATAAACATCGTTGCGTAAGCGCGGATGGATCGGTTAATTAAGAGTCGGAGGGCCGAGAGCGTGCGAGCGATATGGGCTGGATCTTTAATTGGTTGGCTCTTCTTCGCTCTCTTGATCGTATGTTCATGTGGTAGATTAATTGATTTCAAATTGATTAGTTAATTTTTTTAGTCTTTAGTACTTGAAATGGACATTGGACAGTTTATTTATATATTTCTCTGTTACATGATATTCCGAAGGAATTTGCATTAAGAGCCATAATAGATAGTCGAATCGAATGACTTTCCGGCTCTGCCGTTGTCTCTGATAAACAACTTTCTGGAATTGATTATTTCTAAATACACTATAAATTTAATACTTATAGTTTATTTTATTTATAGAATATACTCCATTGAGAAAAGTTGTCAGATAGAAGAAGGAAAATCCAGAAATAGGTTTTCTCGCACTTACTCTTCAAGGAAACCTCGCTTCAATAACTTAACAAAAATAAGTTTTGAGGAAAATATTGACCTAGAGGAATGCTCGTAATAAGATAACAAAAATGTCGTTTTTCCAACTCGCGTGATCGATAAAAATCATATCCTAACATTACAGTGAATTTTCATGAACGTCTGACATTGCTTACAATACAGCTACTCGATAACAACTTCAATAAGAACAATAGATTTTTTGTTGAGTGGGCATAATAAAAATTAGGCTTATATAGTAATTTTATAATTATCGGATACGAAAAGTTTACATTACTTATATGTCCTCAAAACTAAAATACATATATTGCAAAAATATAGGAAATAATAAGGAATGCCCAAGGCTTTTGGAAAACGGATTTTAACAGGACATTACGCACAATTCTTTATAATTTGGTCAGAGGTATGATGAACTAGGTAAGCTCCAATTTGTGTTAATTTCCTTACGCTATCTTTGAGTGTTTGTAACTTTGTAAAACATCAATAATTTTTAATAAATCAAAGTTTAAATCGTAGCTTTTTTGCTAGAAATTTATATTGCGAGCTTTGTGTTTTTTCTTATATGATCACTGAAGAAATGTAATATTTCATATTTATCTAATATATAAATCAGTATTTATTTCAAAAGTCAAAGAGTTTCAAGAAGCAAATGTGCCAGATTTCCTCAATTCACCGTAGACGTTACATTTGAAGTTCATAATTATACTTTAAACCATTATCTTTTCATCTACATCTCTTCGTTATCCGCAGTTCCTTTGAAAGATACCAAGATGGCACTCGAGACAGACCCATCCACCTTCCTCTTACTGCTACCGTCTGTATATATGTCTACACCATAGAGCTCAAACGACTCGGCCGAAGAATCGATTTCGTCGAGCGAAAGTCCTGTCGCGCACTTACGCCGTCGATAAGGCGGAGGCACTTCGGCCACTCCTTGAGTGTATACCCACGCGCAGTCTCGAGGATCCGTAAGGTAAGGCCTGCAGTTACCGATCGTCGGCTGCAAATCTATAGAACACACTTGAGCACCTATGGAGTGAGCTCGGATCGAACTTTCCTTGTCTTCCCATTAGAGCGCACGGTAGATTGGTTTCGACTCTTTGTGCCGCGTGTACTTATTTCGCAATGCGAAGGTTTTTTGTGTGTTCCCTCTAAATTCGAATAAGTGGAATTCACTCAATAAGTGAATATTTACTTATAATAAGTTCAAAGTCGGTTACTTATTCAATGTGTGGGCGAGTTTGGACTTGGAGCAACCGAATATTGACTTATTGAGAGTGAATTCCACTTATTCGAATATAGAAAGTTCTGGTTCGTATGTAATATATATATATATTTTTTTATATTTTATAACCACCACTTTAAAGCGATCGTATTCTGAGCCTATGATGTGATGGTTTTTTTTCAGTTCTATATTTATCTTCAATTTGTCTTACTGACAATTGCGTAACAATATAACTAAATATAGACGATACTCTTCATTTGTCATTTCATCAGTCTTTGAATATTGCAAAATAATTCAATCTTGCCTAAATTTCCAATGAATTCTCTATTCTCATCTGTCATTTATTATTTCCATTTTATAATACGTAGGTATGCTCATTTCAGTGAAAATTTCGTTTGAAAGGACTAATATTGTTGAATAGCTTATTTATTATTAATAATAATTGCACGTTAAATATATTACGTAACATATTTCCTAAAAATAAATCAGTGAAAAATTGGGTATTACCACAAGTCAATCCAAAATCAAGTGATTCTGTAGTATGTACGATTTTAAATGCAATGAAATTAAATTTTAACTATCAATTTGCGAGTTATGACTGCTGAATTGGTCAGTCTTTTACTATAATTTAGATCAATAATGACCAGCTCTACCAACACTATTTTACTTTTAGAAAGTATAAATAATTCGTTTTTCTATTTGCATATATAATAATAATTTACACATCGTCTCTTGCATCGTCTATATCCATCACCGGAATAACCCACAGCCGGATCAAATCAAGCTAGACAGACTCGCGTAAACACACCAAATAATATACAATAGTGTACAAATCATTCGCCTATAAATGTTTCATACAAAACCTTGGTTCGTAATTAGCGGCAAATACATAACGATTTGCGTCTGCCCATCCCAATCAAATATATCCGTAATCTACTCTAAAATCAGTGATCCAATCGGTTTTTGCTGCGCGCAAGTTAGCTCTATGACAATATCTTTTCTCTCCCTCTCCCGTGTAATATTTACGGGATTACGACTGGAAATTTATGCGTGGATCAGAGTTTGAAAAATTTAGTTAATTATACGTATGCGTCACAGATGCTGGGTTTTTTGGGTGATGAAAACGAGGAAAAATTTATCAAAAATGGCTAGTAAAATAACTTTTGGCTTAGAATGAAGATAAAAATTATGTTATTGTTTTCGGAAGCGGCACTGCTCGATAAAAAGCGTTGGTTGTGGAGAATGTGGAAGAGAATAGTTGACACGCGCGCCGCGCCTATTCGTTATATGTTTATTCTTTTTTCTAGGAACCCTGAAATCAGTGAATCAGAATATTATGAGCACGGTGTCCATGTGTAAAGAATTTGTGTGGCCCTGGTCTGGGTATCATGTGTATGTAGGGGCAAAACTTTTTACGCTCTACTTTTTACAACGTACTTTATACTGAGACGATAAATTTTTTAGATACATTTTCGTTTATTTGCATTCAATATATAATAAGAAAATATATAGAATAGTGAAGTTGTTTTTACGAGGATATAATCATTATTCAAATTATTTGATCGAGCTTAAATGTTCGTAATGTGGTGGCGTCAGTGGCACTACTTGAATTAATGTTAAGTATAGTTCGATATAAATTATTATGTTTAGAAAAATGAACTATACACTAATGGCAGTTTATCATTTTTACGCAATCGGCAGTGCTATAAATAAACGAAGATAGACTATCTTCGTGTACATAACATTAATATAACCTGTTTTTATTCCTATTTTAAGCTTTTTGTATTTACTCAATAAAAAAGGAAGAACGGATAAGAGACAATGACGAGATAAGGTGGCGCCAAACACGAAACTTCCGAACTTATCATAATTAATTTGATATCGAATGTCTTTTCACTTGAAAATTGTTATTTCTGTTGTGTAATTAAGAAAGATTCGGATTTATTTGGACTATTTTTTTTTTGTTAATAAATCCTGGAAACATGCAACCGGGCTGTTCAATAATTACAATCATACACATGTTCATTTCACTTGCAAATATTCGCTTTATACATACAATAAACCGCGTCTCTCAAATTATACGGAATTATTTATTTTTAGCAAGTTCGGAGCGTCAAAATATCCGTAGACAGATGAAATATTGCATGCGAAATCATCGACGAATAAATCAAACGTGTTCCTCGTAATTGACCGAAAATGAAATCGCCACATTTATCGACTGTCGCGACTAACGTGGAGAAAGGATTTGCGCGAAGCTCCCTTAGTTGGTTGGGATCTTGGTTTTTTATAATCATGCGATATAAGGTAAAAGTACCAATACTTGGCCATCAAAAATCCAGTACCAAAAAGTGGCCGCATGCACTTAACGTGCTGAAATCTAATCTTAGTTTTTAGTAACGAACAACGCGTTGTGTTGTCTGATTTATATTTTATGAAGACAAATTACAATTTGTTATGACATGTGTGCTTTGGCGGCCATCTACTGGTACTTTCACATAAGATTCAAGATAATTCTAGCCCAAATAGTGGTCACACCAAGCATATATTCAGGTAATGTGTATGTTTTGACATATTTTAAGTAGCATTGTTGCATTGCATGTTTAAATAGACATTACAGACAACAGTTTATGTAAGTTGACAATTAAAAATTTATCACATGTTTTCAATTAACAAAGATTATGTACTGGATTATAAGTAAGGGAGCCAAGTATTGGAGCAAAAGTTTTCGATATTAGAAACTGTTTTTTCCTATAGTGGCCAACGACTCCTGCATTGCTATCTAACTTTGGACTCTAATGATTGGTACATTTATCTTAATGCATCGATGGCAGATTTTGATACAAAGACTATACATTTCGTTGTGGTTTTTCCAATCGAGCACAGCAATATATTATACAGTAATTGCCTCAAAACTTCAACATCGGTCACGGTTTTTTCAAGCGCATATACCAACTTTTCCACCGTTGACTCAACAAAAGAATTCCCTTCCCCCCGTCCCATAAAATTCACTTCCCACGTACACATTACAGCTTGCAGCATCTTGCCGCACCTCGTCGTCCAACAACTCGTCGCGTCGCTTCGTCGCTATTTGCACGCGTATTCATAACAATAATACACGTCCGCTCGCGGCGTTATCTCCGATTCGGCCGGCCGGCGACGCTATATTGCATCCTCAGCATACACACGCACACAGGCACAATTTCTCCTGATGCTCCGTTTTATCGTGAGCGAGCTAGCGCCACGTGGGCGATGAGAAAACGTGTTTCTTCGTTTCATCGGGTATTGAGAGAGAGATAGAGAGCGGAGGTGGCGATAAGAATGTACGGTTAATGAGAAGAGGCGATTCTTGACCTTAGCATTGATTTTTTATTGGCAGCGGCCGATTGGTTTGTACGCGCGAGTGCGCCTATATATAATAGGAGATTGGAAGACGTGGTGTTTGGCCAAGACGAGTTGTTGCTGCCGCCAATCTATAGACACGTTTCCGTGAGGGAAAGGGCTGTGAGACAGGGATGAATTAATTGCTTGGGTGGTCGCTGGGCCAGTCAAGGGTTATCGTATTGTTGAGCGCGGGAATGAACAAGTTTAAGCCAGACTTTTAGTAGGGAAAGTGGAAGTTGCGTCAAAACTATAGTTAAATAAAAAGAAAAAAAATTGATTACAAATACATGTTTATTTATAAGGATACGCGAAAACAGAAATAAAATGTAACACACAATAGGAGTTTGTTTTCTTTTATGTTATTCAATTGGAACGGTCCGACGTGGAAGGCTAGTTTCTTGGACGCAAAGTTCTTTCCACGGAAAGCACAACCATGCACTTTCACAGCTACGCGGGCTTGGCGGAATGCAATTGACACACTGAATACCTAATTGATTGCACTGAAACTCTTGGAGCAAAGTTTTATTCTTATTTGAAAAAAATATAAATATACAATTTCGTATTTCCGTAGGTTTTTTGTGTATCACCTACTACATACATTAACAAAGCTACTGCCAAATAAGAATATGGCTATAAAATACATATTTTACAATGATTTTGGTTTTTGGCTAATACGTAAATTTATTGGACATACCGCATAACTTACTATTGTCTAAAATTATTGAATTTAGGTGGTATCTTGAAACGTAATACGCCTTGTTTGCACATTTTGTGCGATTTCACATTTTATCATATTGCATAATAAACCATTGTTCCAGAATTCAAATTTCACATCTCTTATTTCTTTTTGTACATCCCCTTATTGATGAATTGGTTCCGGGGATGTAATCGTGGGTTTGAAACTCATGTGCCTGCGTTAGAGCACGAAGTGAAAGAGGATCAATCAATTTGCGAATGAAAGAATGCAGCTTACTGCGAGGTATCACCCGTTTCAAGCAAACGATGCAAAAAATTTCATATTCTTCGCAATATAAGAAGCTTTGGAATAGTATGTTATATGTCTCGACGCGATATTTGTATCGATAAAGTTAACTCTATTATTTTTAGAATGTAACAGAGATTGTTGATTAAAATAAATTCTTTACTTACGTAAAAATATTGTTATCCAACTGAAAATGTTTTGCTCATTACTGTAATATTGTATAAAAATACTGATTTTCTTTAGAATTTGAGATATGTGTTTATTATATATACTCATATAATGCAGACGTTCGTTCCACATAAAAGACCAGGAACCTTGAATATCAACTTTAACCGTCCAAAAATACCCCTCGAATCGAAAAAGTAAAGCCCACACAAACCCGTTATCACTTCTAAATTAAACCTTTCTGCCTCTCTCTGTCTCTCTGGTCCATAATCCACATCTATTTTTACCATCCGCCTTGCAACGTGTCGAGCGAGAAAAAATGGCGCGTTTTGCATTGTAATCACAGCAAAGTAGCCTCAAGAATATAGCAGAGGCATGGGCGAACGTTTCAGAGTCAATTAAACATTCAAATCCCCCGGAAAATGTATAAATAGCCGATGAGTTTGTAGGCATAATTGATACTTAACTCGCTCTTAACTATCGTGACGAAGTTCATACGCGCGAGAAGCATCGGACACCCCCGTGCGTATCCCCGACGGTTGAACGCGCTTCTGCATGTGTATATATGGCCCTCCGCGCCCAATATACATATACACGTATACGTCTGAGGTACTTGGCGGCTAGAGAGTTTGCATTGTAAGATGAATATAATGTGTGTTGTTGTTTGAGAAGGGTGTGCACAGGCCTGTGTTGCAGTCGTAAGACGTTGCAGAAGGAATCAAAATTAACGAAATTATTTCTTTATTGTGATAGAAGTCTATTAAATTTAAACTTAAAACGGGGTTAAACGAGCACCTCTGGGGTAAATTGAGCTGCTTTTAAATATCGAATAACTTTTACAAACAATAACATTCTTTGAATTTTTCAATACAGTTTTTAAGTGTATTAATTAAGGGAGCCAGCGGGGGTTAAACGTGAAAAATGAAAAATCATCAATTAAAATTAAAGGTAATATAATTATATAATTAAAGGCTACTTTCCTAAAAGTAGACTATACAAATAATAATTACTCCCATACCTACCAAATTTCCCTCCGGATAGCTCGAATAATCTTATACGAGTCTTATATTTCCAAAGTTGCTTGGCCACGAGATTCTGAAGAGTTTTGAATGGATTGGCTTGAACAAAATTTACAGATATTCTACAACATATCTGTGATTGACTAACAAGGAGAGTCCACAGCCTTTGGGAAACGTATTTTCGCGGGTATTGGAGATTCGATTTCTGGTATCTAAAAATTAAAATATCCTCGATTTCATTAAAAAATTATGCCTCTTCTATTAACTGTCACATTGTAAGTATTTAAGATACAAAAACGACGAAACAAAATTCTAAAAGTAGACAGTAAAACCCTAAAATTCAAGCACTGATTTATTTGAAAAATATTGATTTTTCAGGAAATTATAAGCAATTAAAGATAGCGTAAGAAAATGAAGTCAAATTTGTAACCATTTTCTTACGTTATCTTTGAATGCTTTGAACTTCCTGAAAAATCAATATTTTTTAACGTATCAGAAGCTTAAATTTTAGCTTTTATTGTCTACTATTATAATCTTTTTTGCTCGTTTTCGTATCATAAATATTTGCAATGTGACAGTTAATAGAGGAGACATCATTTTTTAACGAAATCGAAGGTATTTGAGATGAGATTGCCCATACCTTAAGAAAAAGGGCCCATTAGACGGAAATGTGCATCCATCATTGCAATCGAAATGGCAATCTGCATCGGCTGCGCAAGAGCAACAGGGCAAGGCCGTGATATGGAATTTTGTTAAGGGATCCTATACGAATATTCTGCAACTTGATGAGAGTTTATGAAAGACTTGAAAGAAAAGTAGAATATGAAGATGATGCTTTCGAATAAAGAAGTCTTATTTTAAGGTTTATTGCGACATATGTTTTGAGTAATTTCTAGATAATATTAATATAGTAGAGTTTATGTGTGTATGACTTATCTGAAACACCATACCGTACTTGCCTAATCAATAGCAGATAGCATCACCAGATCACTATTTGTATTCTATTGGATTTCGAATTTTCCCGGACGATACTGTGTCCTCATTTTTTAAGGTCGTTTTTGTGGTCACCTTGAAGTTACTCTTTGAATGAACATATAATAAGTATATTCATACAAAATTACGATCGTCTGCTTACATGTCCCAAATAAATTATCATCCGAGAATTTCACTTTACATCAACATATACAGATAATACTCAACTACTTTAAGTATGATCTACATAAAGTAGTTAGAAACGTTAAGTCCAGTTCTGAGAAGACCGATCAATTATATGCTTAATGGATGAATTTGACCAGAAGCGCATGAGCTGTGAACAAATCATTTGTAAGACATGATATTTGTCAGTCCGCGCGCATTTTAAGCCTTTTTATTGTTCTAAAAATTAATATACGCTACCCTTTCTAAAAATGGAAAAATACTTATAAAAAACTCTCTAAAAATGTGGAAAACCGTTCACTGGTACAAATAAGTGACAAAGTTAACTGATTCTTCTGTTAATATTCACTTATTAAAATAGTGAAATAAAATTTTCACTGCATAATAAGTGAATATTTACTAAATTATTAGTCAATTTTTTTCACTTATTCGCATCAGTGAACGATTTTTCACGTGTTCATTTTTAGAGAGTATGTAAGAATCTAATATAAATAATATAATATACATATAAATTCTTCAACTAACATACGTCAATAAGAAAAGCACTTTTTTCCTTGAATGTTTTGAAGCATAAGTAGAAGATAGCTTTGCTTTATGCAGGTAATAATACTGTAGTAAGCGCAATCTACACTGTTAGTCTATTCTATTTGAATAAAATTTTTAGAGGATATTGTTTCAAAAATCATCAACAGATGTGATTACTTTATTTAATTTACTATGAAACTTACGAATAAAACCTTTCTCAATATTCCTTAACAGAACATTTTACGTAAAAATATTTCCATATCACAATAAAATTGCTAATAATATTTTTGTTAAGTACATTTTAAGTACTCAAAACGTTTCAGTTGTTAAAATGTTATACGCCGAACAATTACTAAATAAAACCGAGTTTAAGATTTTCTAAAGTTTTGTGAGATTTCAGAAATATACAAATATTGTGCCACCTACAAAGCTTTTGCAAAACAATTACCCAACATACACACCATATCACAGTAAAACAAAACAAACGGCTACGAGTATAGGGAAGACTCGGGCAAAACGGGAAAAAATAACTATAAATATATAAAGTAAGAGTAATTTGAATAATTTTATACATATTTTTTGCCTAGCGGGCCGAAAGTGCCACTTTCGCTCCAGCGCCCGATCGCGAATTTTGTATTTTCGGCCTCGCCAGACAAAATTGTATACGCACCATGAGGGAAAATAAAGAATGCCTCAGATCGCATGCTTGTCGCATTTACATGCGATCTGATGGGACATTTTTTACTTTTACTCCCTTAGCCTAGGTGTATACTATTTCTTTTATTTATAATAACAGAGACAACAATCATATATAAATGTATAAATTTGCTTATCTTCGAACTCTAATAACTTTATTAGAAATTTTCTAATGTTATTAAAATTGTATGTCACATTTTTACCGAGTGAATGATTTACAGTGTGAAAAAGATTTCTTTTGGAGATTTCCTTTAAATAAAAATAAGAGTCCATCATAGTTGGAGTTTTTGGAAGTCTTACACTCTATTATTGGGACTTTTTCATGTTTTGAAATACTAAAATATATCCCCGAGTTTGAATGAAATCCACCACCCTTAATTTGGCAGGATTTCTCGTAGACTTGTATATGCATAAATTTCCTGCAGATTGTGTTCCTATACGGGTTACCTTGTCGAAACTATTACCGAACACATCTAATCCTCGCTGCACTCTAACGCCTCCAATCCAGCTCGCAGACTGCCAAAAATCATGCCCCAATGGTAGACACATCACGCATATCCGACACGCATGATCGTCATCCCTCGCAAACTCAGTCGCGCGACGCTGGCGGCCGCCGCACGCTGAGCTGAGAGCCGGCGCGCGCTCCCATACACTTGCGAGCGCGTATACGCTTTCCGGCTATAAAAGCTCGGGCGGCCGCGGCGAGCGTCACACACAACGGCCGAGTCGCGCAGCGCGAGCATCGAGGCGCAGAGCAACCCCCTCGCTCCAGCTCTATCTACCCTGCCGTGCAAAACATCGCAGCTGCAAGTAGAAGAAGCAGTATAGAAGGAGCAGCAGCGAGTTTGCAGCCTTTGGGGAAGAGAGCGCGCGCGTCTACGCAAATCAGCCGCAAAAGTGGCAGTTACGAGGGCTACGACGACGGCGGCGGTGCAGAGGCGCGGCCGGTGCAGGCCCGACCTCGGCCTCGATGAGACGGGCAGCGGCAAGATCAACGGCAGCTTCGTAGCGATGCGATCGGTAAGTCCCATTGTGCGCGCGCTCGTGATTAATTATGCTTGGCCGCGGGGTTTTTACTTTTACCGCGGGGAAGTGCTGTTTGAGTTTGTTGAGGTTTTGACCGTGGAAGGTTGAATGAAGTTTTCTTTATTGCCATATGTGGGTTTAGCTTGGACTTATTGAAGTAACGGAAAAAAATATTTTCAATATAGTTCAAGATAGAAGTGGCAGAAATTTCACTTGGAAATTTTACGACGCCTGCCCCGTAAAGAAAAACCGCATTTCATATCGATAAAGGCGTCGGATTGGAATAAACAATCGCGCCGGTATTTTCATCCCCATCGCGTAAGTATTCGCGTATGTAGGTATAATATACGTAATATAAACAGGAAACAGGCACCGCGGGAATCGATATTTTTGACGTGGCTCTTGATCACAGCAGAGGCTTCACAATCGATGGACCTGAAAATGACAAGGCGCTGTGCGTGCGACGAAAAAGGAAAAAATTACATTATTAAGTGGAGAGATTGACTCGCGAGTTTTTGTTCTTGCCAGAGTCAAGTTCAGGGCCGACAGCGACAGCGTACAATAATTATACGATAGCCAGCAAATTACATCATTTTTTTTTGCGCGAGACTCTGGCCACGTTCCCGAATGTCTTGGATTTCCCAAAAAGATTAATCCTTATAATATCACGTTATGCCTTTTATCAACCGAGACTTTTTCGAATCGTTGCCCACGTTTAGCCTTATTGTTAAACAATATTTTTAAAGCTCGCTATACATATACTCTTTCGTCGAATGATTGCGTGAATGAGGCACTCACACATCTACTTACACTGCCGCGCGCGCGGAAATGTACTACAGGTGGTCGCGCAGCTTTTATCGGCCTAATACGCGCGCAAGTCGGCTTCTCTTTATCGCGGAATCCGTGACCCGGAGGTGCGCGCGCGAGGCTGTCGAATTATATACATATATCTTGATCGTATATGTATATACTACTCATGATATAGCCCACCTGCGCGATATTTAGATGCTCATTCGGTTTATCGCATATACGTGATTATGCATTTCGAGGCAATCATGGTGATGATGATGGCTCGCAAATCGCTTTTGTCTGATTGGCATGAGTGGGCGATAATGGAAAAGTATATATTTGCGCCAATTTCGTTCCATGATATGTGTCATAAACCATCCTGTGATATTCATCAAAAAAAGTGTGTTTTACTAAAAAAATCGTCTTTTTCGTAATACCCCAGTGCTGTTGCATCGCACAGCTCGCGATCGAATTAAATAACAACGACATACAATCGAATAATCAATCGCGTTATAGGCAGTATACATATATACCTCTGCAAACAGCGCAGTGGATCGAGTATTACAAGAATTAAATGTCTGGATATCTATACATACCAGCCATCGCACCGGACTGCGTGCGCAGAGACGCGAGGGCGTAGAAAGAGCTTACATATAGCGATCGCGCGCTACATCCGACACGCGCCCGGGTTTAGGATTTCGCACGTATCTATATGCAGTTCTCGGAAGTGTACGAGAGTACTACTTGAACTTTTTTTCAGAGCGCAAAAGATCTCTCCGAGCGCACGGTATGTATTTTTTTTGGGCCGGGGGATGCGAGATGACGCCGATCGAGTGGAGTTTTTAATAAAATGGAATGCGGGGGAGATATGAAATCATTGCTTTGTGTAAATTTACATCGGAAGCTTGCGTCGCGTCGAGATTATAAATATCCTGTTTAACAAGGGCTGGATCGTGATTTCTCGGTTGATTGGAGCAGGGGAGGGGATGCGTTTGATTTTGATTATTTATAAATGATGGAATACGCGGAAAATCGCTTCTTTTTGGCTGCATTCTAACGAAATAGTAGCATTACAATCGGAAAACTATAAAAAGTCGAAAGTGCGTGGCTTTTTTATTATATATTAAAAGCTAAAGTAGAACCCGTTCATTAATAAGAAAAGTCGAATGCACATATATATAATTATCTTCTCGCCATCCGTCCACGTTCGACTTTTCATCTTTAAAAATTACCACGCCCGCATTAACGGCACACTTAGCCCTTTACCCTCGCGCGGGAGTAAGTGTATCGCTATGTCAGAAAGAATCAAAGCGACATACGCGGGCTCGTTTCTCAGGTAATTTCCTTTCTGATTGCTCGCGTGCGACTATGTGTATACCAGTTCCCATGCACACATATTATACACTTACACACTTTGTGTGTGTGAGATAAACTTCCGTACACGCGTTGCTCGAGATTCCTTCGCGAAACGCAGTATAGGTTGCCGGGAAACAAGAATGTGCGTATGAATATGATGTTGGTGGTTTTAGAATATGAAGTTTTTCCAGTTTTGCGAAATAATACATATATAATGTTATTGCGTTCGAGTGAAGATAGGCATAAAGTTGTATTAATTTGGCATGAATTCTACATATATATGGTGCGGTATACCATAGCGATGTTTATTTATAAATCATGTTTATTTATAAATATGTCACAAGCTCAATTGGCGTGAAGAGAGAATGCCTCTATCATTGCTATGTACATCAGCAATATGTAAATGGTGTTAAATATTCAATCAAGTCCGGCTAAAATAATATAATAATTTCATTAAATCGCGTAATTAGAATGCAATTTATAATCATGTACGCTTGCGTGTGATGCCACGAGTCACGTGCCTCTGAAGATTTTTTTCATCGCCGCGTGATTTATCATCGCCGATGTTTGTAATCAATGATAAGGTGCTTTTTGTAGCGTGAATGTGTCGGACCACGTCCTCGATGAAACAATTTATAAAGTTTACAATATTTATATATAAATCTTTCTAGGCATTATGTTTTTTTTTTTTTCATTAAGATGAGGAAAAAACGTTGTATTTGGCCGATATCGCACGACGTCTAGACTTGCGTTACAAAATTCTTTCGAAAGTCGAGAAGTCAGGCGCCAAAGTTTATACCGCCGATGACAGAAAGCAAAACTAATTTCTCAACTCACACTAATTTGATAAGTTAATTTTATTTTCTGCCTTTCTCGAATCACATACATGTACCACACTCTTGAAAAATATATCTTCATCTCGCTAAAAACAATTGGCTAAGCTGCTTTTCTCGATAATCTGTTGCAATTTGAATAACGGAAGCCCTGCGATTCTCAAATACACTACACTGGTAAAAGACCTCTTCGGCGTAATTTCGCAGTACCCGTAATAGATGTCATATAGCTTCAAGAGACACTTTTCCTTATCTTATCAATGGCGGGATAACACATGAGTTTATGTGTGGCCATATAAAAATTGGTTAATCAGTGCTGTTTGCGATAATCGTGGGCTTCCCGCTTAACGAAGCACGAAAATCTATAATCGCTCGGCGCGGTTTCGGCGAAATTCAATTTTTTGCCGAGTAATGTGTTTATGTTTACGTTTTGTCTCTTGCAACGAGCCGGCTAATTTTGTAACTGTATTTTGCCATGCGACGGCAATGTTGCCATTTAGGTTGTAATGGATTTTCGATAAAGTCTTTCGTTATTTATGCAGAGCAGTGTTAAAATAGCATCAAATTATTAATCTTTGCCTTTAATTTTTTGCAAAATAATAAACCTGTCAAGTTTTTTTTTCTTGTTAGCCATGTTTTACGTTGTGAAAATAGCGAGATGAATTTTCGTTATTAATTTTAAAATTGAATTTCTGCCGAACAT
Source organism: Torymus auratus (assembly GCA_900474315.1). NCBI lineage: Eukaryota > Metazoa > Arthropoda > Insecta > Hymenoptera > Torymidae > Torymus > Torymus auratus. The sequence continues at coordinate 37,976 of UXGD01000134.1, forward strand.
AATAGTGAGGTATGGTTTACCGCGTCTGACCAAGGTTAGTCTTTTCTACTGAAAACATTCAAAAATGAATGTGAATTTTAAAAAAATTACGAACTTTTTGTAAATATACTTATTATTACTATTAGAATATATAGCTAGCTCAATATCAATAAAAGAAGAAAATTTTCGTACATTCAGCATACCCTACTTTCCGAAATATTTCTGTCTAAAAGAGAATTTCAACTGCACCACTGAATAACATATGAAATGTTTTTGTACAAAGAAGATTGCGTCCCTCTTGTATTATGGTTTTATTTTTTAATGCAATATTTCAAAACTGGTATTACGCTTAAAAGATCTGAGTCGTAAAAAAATACACATGCAGTACAAAAGTTGATTTACGATGATAACCAAATTCATAGATAATATTACCGGTTCTTTCGCACATTTGTCACAGAAAAAAATAAGAATTCTTTTCATTCGTCTCATAAAGAGATTTTTTACCTTGCGATTCACAACCACCGAAAATTTAACTTTTAATTTTGCAATGCAAGAATTTCCCCTAATTACATCAAAGTGGCAAATTTAACTAATTTTCCGCTCTATTTAATAGGAATGAGAATATTTGTTCATTCTACCGGTGTTAAAAAATTTACAAGCGCTGATTTCACCGCCTACGCACATTGTGTAGAGTGAAATTCGATTTAAAGTCACCAAAATTTTGTCAAATGTCCGAGCAACGTAAGAAAAAAAATATCAACTGGTCGAATCCGAACTCGCCGATAGGATCGTGCGACTCAGCACTCGATAATACTATCAGCAGCCCGATATCCCGGCACGCGTATATATCTCTCAGCTCAACTCCAGCTCCCAATATTTATACACATCCCTAAATTAACGGCTTCGTTCTTGCGCAAACGCGCAATAAGCACAGCTTCCATAATCTAAGCGCAGCGCCTCTTAATCGCGGAGATATTGCCGCCATAAACCTCGGGCGCGCGCTTATATACGGAAGAATGCAGAGGTGGCACGCGCGCACTCGCAGTCGTCGTGACTTTATAACTTCTTCTGGCGCGTATAGGTATATGTGTACCAATACCCGCTCGGATTGAACTTTAAGAGTTGATATTCCGAGCGTTTGTCTCGATATAAGACAGAGGCGATATCGCGAGATCAAAAGTCGCGTGGGCTCGGAGAGAGAGGGAGAGAGAGAAAAGATGAAATGAGATTGAGAGGAAAGAAGGGGGTGTATAGTCAATTCGTGTAAAGGATTATCGATTTTACATGCAAAAGGAGGGAGGGCGTGACAATTAAAGTTTCTCCTGCGCATCAGCGTCTTTAGTGGGTTATAGGGTAGAGTAAGGAGGTGTGCATCGGAGAGATATGAAGTTGGTTATATTGTCGATTCAGTTTTATTTGTTTTATTTATTGGCATGACGCGAACGGCGCGGGGATATTTATGGTGCTTTTAATTGAATTATATGGAAGGAGTGGATTGAAATGGCGCGATAGTATCGTTATAAGCAAACAATAATCAATTTTATTTTTATACAAAAATTTTATTTTTTATGTACTTTAATCTTGAAGTAATAAACTGATGTGTGCGTGTAAAATATTTTATGAGAATTTAATTTCGATCAAACCATATATATAAGTACGCGTCTAGAAAGAATTACTATAGATATTATAGATGAAAAATTTGCTTTTGAAAAAAATAAAAAAGGTAAATTTCAATAACAACCGTGAGAAGAATTCACATTTTTTTCGTCTAACAGCTACGTACGAGTGTAACAACCTGTGCAACCTGTTGAAACGGAAGGCGAAGCAGAGACACGCGATAATAGACATATACGTCGATTTGCGCTATAAAAAAGGTCAACACATTAGCTCGGCCCGTCCAAGTACTTCCGCTGACTCTGTTTTCGTGTGCCGCGCGAGTGTGTGTATATATATATATATATATAATGGGTCTGGATAACAAATTTTGGAAAATAACGGGAAGAAAGATTAGATGTGCATCGTGAGATAGGTATGCTGATGTGTGATGTATATGTTTGGAGCATTAAAATGCAAAAGCTCGACGTTTGAGAAAGAGAGCAGTATAAGTATTTTATATTTTATGAGGTACATCCTGTAGTTTTGATGGAGTATATTAGCCTCTTACGTCGAAGTGCCTCTTTCATTGCTGGGGGGAAAAAATCCTGCTACACAGTCGGTAGTTTCAGGAGTGCAACTGACTATGAAATTACAGAAGAATATTATATTACATAAAAAATTTCGTAATACACGATAGGAGATTCCTGTTGAAAAGTAGAGCGAACTTTTCGCGTTTTATTATATATTTTTGTCTGTACAATTTTCAAAATCGACTTATTCTTACTTCTGAATTCACGAGAAATACAGAAGTATCCAATTCAATTGAAATCGAATTCTGAGAAACAAAGTCTACCACAATGTTATAAAAAGAAAGAAAAGCATCAGGTTACATCCTCGCAGATCTGCATAATTTATTCATGTAACAACGAATTCGCTCGCGCAAAGACAAGCACACGGTGCTGCTCACTAATATTAACTTTATGACAGTCGCGCGTGCCTCCGCCCGCCGAGCGAGGGATCCTATCGTATACACGCGGCCGTATAACCGCCCACCTCAAAGCTTCCCGCGGGCTTTTATTGCAATAGGACTACCGCTACAGGAACAAAGGAGTGATTTTTATGTGTGTTTTTATACATGTACATGAGGAAATTTGCAAAACACCTGCTATTTTGCGGTTGCTCCAAAATTGTCACCATTGTTTTTTTTTCAGGGGTAGCTTTTGTACCTTACTTATTTATCTTTATACCTTAGGATATGTTAAAAAAGGTTAAACTATAATAAACATTATTTTTAGTAGTTTTATTTTCTTATTCTACAAGTTTATATATATAATTCACGGTTGAAATAGGTCCATTTATAAGATTTTCTTTTTAATTGAAGGCAATACTGGAAAATCTGTGACTCCAAAGTGGCCATTTCTGCATATACTTCCATTTTGTTTTCCTAGAACCTTTCTATCTCTCAGAGTTATCTCTCCGCGAACGCCATTACAGAGTTAATCCGGCCGTGCGGCGCTTTGAGGTGCGAATGTGACGCGCGCTGGGAATCAGGTCACGATATGGGGCCACGCGCGTGTCAATGGGCGCAAAAGGGACTTTTTCCTGCATATGTGCGTCGATTCGTATAGAACCCGCTTGCGAAAAGTAAAATCTATTGCTTTTTTTTAGGAACGAGAAGCGCTGCGCGCTTTATGCTGTTGGACGTATAGGTTTCGTGTTATAAAATATGCGTAACATCTGTGGCTAGAGTTGCGAGCTATTGTATAGTTGCAAGTTTTTCGCGAAGTTTGGGAAAGTTTATGAAATTTGATGAACGGTCTAACGATTATAATACAGAGAAGGTTTATTGTGTCTTGAGCGCGGTGAGCCGACATGACGGTTCAATGCTAAAACCGCCATTATCGTGCGATACCTATGAATATATAAATTTAACCCTCACTGTGTACTGCGCCCGAGCGCATCATTATTATGTGTTCTATTGATGGTTCAAAACAAGAGGGAGAGAGAGAGAGAGACGTCTAATGTTTTGCGATACGCGCGAGAGCCGCGCTATATTATATTTCATAACAGATTCAAACTTTCTCGCTGTCCGTCCGACATAGAATTATTAATTTCAATGAAAAAGAGCGGATAATAGCTGCTGTCGTTTATTAAACAGTTGCAAAGTAATGAGTAATAACTGCGCCGTAGTTTTCCATATTTTAATTACGCTTATTGAGTCCCTTTTTTCTCTCCCATGACTTTTAATTCGATAATTTTATGAGTTTGCGGTTTTTCAGAGGCATAATGACATACGCGGCATACAGCGCGGTCTTTCAGCTTTGAAACTTGGCGCTGCAGTGTATTTATCTGCTCGTGACTTCGAGAGTGTCACTCGGCCAACGCTAATTTTAATTATTGATCGCATGTAATAATTAATATTATCTTTTGTATATTTTGCGTAATATAACTTCGCTAATTGCACATCGAATTAAAAGTATAACAGAGAGTACCTATGCAACGATAAAACTATAATCACATAATTTCCGGTAACCTCTACGACCGTTTACAAAATGTCAATTAAAAATTTCCCTAATTTCATCGGCACACATTTGAAAAAAAAACTCGCTGTTTACATCCGCAACCTCATATACCTGTACACCATACGAGCGCGCAATGTATAAATAAATAAATATTATACTTGACCACATAACAATACGCGATCGCTACAACTACAAACACATCCCCCGCGCGCATCTGACATTCAATGCGGCCCTTTGTATAAGTATCTATCCGCTCGCGCACGCTTGTATAAACGAAACAAAACAGAGTCCGCCTTCTCTCTCGCATGTAGGGCGCGCCGCAAAAAGCTTTGGCGCGTAAAGAAAACCGGAGAACGCCGCAAAGATATATACTTACCTCTAACTTACGCGGATGGCAAACGTAAACAACTGAATTCTTTTGCGGGAAGAGTATACATTTTTGCCCGGTTAGTTTCGCGACTTACGTGAGCGTAGCTGCGCTGTGTGTGTGTGTGTGTACTTGACTTTGATACCTGTCGATATGCTGCACGTATACAACTTATAGTTGTTGTCTCCGCTGTATCATATTAGCGTTCGCGCAACGATCTGCACCGTCACGGCAGTGTTCCCTCTTGCCGTGCAAGCATAGTGCAGCGTGCGTGCGTGCATTCTTATCCCGATTTCGTTCACGTGGATGTACGGTAAACCAAGCGAAAGCGCCGCCGTGCTATTCCCTCTTCTTTTATGTGCCTCCGCTTCTTTTATTCTATATATCTGGAGCTTTCCGCTCCGCGAGATTACAGTCCCTCCGCGTCTGTGTGCGTGCGTATGACGCGGTTTATCGGTTAAAATTCCCCGATCGACGGCATTATGCAACGCGCGCGAGCACTTCTTTTAGGCACTATTTATAAACGGCGCCGCGCGCGAGCGCGAGATAAAATTAATTACCGCACTGCTGCTGCTGATGACATTCGGTTTTTAATTTGCGAGAGACGAACGGAAAGGAAGAAAAGCTGCGGATGATGATGAGATGGCAAGTATATAAGCGGCAGTGGAAAATTATTATCAACGAGATTTGCAACGACATGAGGTTATACGCGGGGGGTAATTTTATAAAAATCTATATATATACAAGCATAAGTCTTATATTTCCGATCATCGCCCCGAGTGTGTGCGAGAGGAAAAAAGAAGACTCTTGAAGATGGTAATTTTAAAAGTATATCGTCATCTAAGCGCAGTAATGTTGTGTATCCGCGCTTCTTCTCATTTCGAGATATATCATTAACTACATTGAATAAAAATAAATGAAGCAATAAATATACATAGAATTTTTACGCTAAGGTGACAATAAGCTTATGTAAATATTATTATTATTATTATCATTAAAATTCGTAATACGTAATAGAGTAAATAATTTGTTTTCGCTGATTTGTTGACGCTGATATAATGGTGAAATAAAACCAACAAACCTTTGTCCTTGTTAATTAAAGTAAAGAACCACAGGCGGGACAAATTAATGATACCCAATAACGTCATTATGCTAATAGGACAACGATATTTAAGATCACTTTGTGAAGCCACACCGCTTATAACCATCATCAGTCGCTCGTAAATTTATGCTAACCGAAAATTCTGCGCATACGTTTTTCCCTCCCATGATGATGGTAAAAAACAATAAATCAGCTACGGCCAAAGGGTCAAAGCGCGTGTACGCTTAAAGGAAAAATTGTTAATTAACCTATTTTTCAGACGCAAAATAAGCAAACTTTGGCGCGCAAGGAGAAAAATGATAAATCACACTACTTATATACTCAGCAGCTCTGTTGCTCGCAAGGGCATTCCTCTGCTCCGTTGACATCTGGGTAAACGTACGCCGCGGTCATTATTAATTCGCCGCGTGCTATAAGTACGCGGCTGTGTTCAAAAATACATTACAAGCGAGACGCGCGCGCCTCCCCCTCGTCCGTTTCGCAGCCAAACGAAATTTGACTTTCATTCGCGACTCGAACGCAATTTGCATCACGCGGTGGAGGGATTAACGAATTGACGTCTTCTTCCATCGCATGTGTGTGTGCAGGGATGGGGGCGTAATTCGTGACTTTTTGTGTCGAGGGTCTGCGATCGCCTGGAAACTCGCGACGAGCCGTCGATGCTGCTGCTGCTGAGTAATTCAGTTTGCCTTTCCTTTTTTCCGTTGACGTAGGTCGAGGGTAATGCCTTCTCTTTTTTTATCGGCCCTGCTGTCGAAGACTGGGGATTAGCGCAGTTTGTCGCATTTTCAAGTTTCCACGAAGACAGGTTCGTTAATTCTTAATGGTTCTGTACAGGATATCATCAACTTCCCCGATTAATTTTAAAAGAGATTAATTATTATTTTATTTATTACACGATCCAAAAAGAATCTACGTATATAGGATGAATAATATAACGCGCAGCCATCTCAACTCTATAAAATGAAAATCTAATAAATTATCGAATATTTATATTCTCAGAGCCCATAAAACGTAAATTCGCATTCCACTTGTCGCGCATTCTTTCCGCGTGCACGCACTATAGCCGTAAATCAAACCTTTATTGATCATTCGAATTTTTCGAGTGTGCGTGCTAATCAATTAAATACCGTATATAAACTGGACTCATCGTTTCCATTCCATTTTTTTATACCACCCACCCGTAGTTAAATAAAATAGAGGGAAGGCTCTATAATTGATCCCAATAAAGCTTCTCGGACGCGCACGCACGCCTGTCGTCAGAAATTATCGGAACGCTCCTATAATGTACGCGCGGAAATGTGTCAGCAACAACGCGGGGCGAAAAGTTTGCGCGCCGCGAAAATATGATGTGCAACGACGAAAGGGGAAATCAAAGCGAGACAGGTAAATCTCGGCGAACACGTCGACGTCATACACTGTGCATGTCTATATAAATCCGTTTAGCGCGCGAGCAAAGTTGTTGCGAGTGCGCGGAAGTATGCTGCGCGGGGGTTTCGGCTGAATTGCCAATTTGTTGAGTGTACTGTGAGGGGCATTGTAAATATATGCGTTTAGATGATTTATCCTAAATTTCGCTGGTTTATGTTATATTTGCAATATTCAAGCTCCTTGGTAAGTAAGAAATTTTACGGCTATTTAAAAAAAAAAACTTGAAATAGGTCAATTTTCAGTATTTATCTTACATCTGACACATTTAACTTCAGTAGCCTTTGAGAACAAATAATGAGTATATCATTTGGATGGTTCGTTGTCTTTATTGAACAGCAGGTACCTATTGTCACGGGAAATCCCTTACATAATAATAATCCATTGTGCATTAAGGCTAATATTCGAAGTTAACACAGATGTCAAAACGAAGGACTCTAACCATTTCTTCGCGAATACTCTAAGCACAGCGCCGAACCAGAAATAAACATTTTAATCCATTGAAGATTTACACGAAACGAGGGCATATCCCCCCTTATCATCCATTATCACGATATTCCAAAAATGTCGCGCAGCAATATCATATTAGGCAATGAGAGAAGCGTTCGTTTATCAACTGAATATATGGGACAATTATTCGACTAATCAAAATTGTCTGAGACACTGTCGCATCTCTTTCAATAAACACGGCATTTAACAAGTATTTTAAAAAACATCGCATCGTATCCATCAATAATACTCTGCAATCCTCGTACCAACTCATCCGATAAAACTCATCACTCGTGTATATACACGTATACGCGTCGCAACACACCTCTCCCTCTCTTTCCACATCATCCCCGCGCGGTCACCAATAATTGCACACGCTAACGCTGCGCATCATCGTCATCCAGCCATCCAAAAGATATCACGCACACTCTTCCCGCCCTCCCCCCTATGAAACAAAATTAGTTTACGGCTCGCTCTCGGGTATATATTAATTAGAGCGCACACGCTCGAACTCTGTTTGTAATGCAATAATCCGCGACCGACTCTCTCGCTCTCTCACTAGATCGGTCTAGATTCGATTAGTCAATATATGCATCGGCGCTACGAGCAAATTGTCGGGGGGAAGAACGACTTGTGTGTTTGTACGTATACGAGTGCGCAACAGTTTGGTTCATTGTCCCGTGGCGACGTGAGGCTTGTGTGTACACAGACGGGGACGGGAGACGCGATTGCAGGCAATATGAGTGGGCGAAGCGCCTCGGCGTTTTCCTTGGCGAGTGAATTTTCCCCGTGGAAAGAATTGATCTATTTTCGCATGCGCGCGAAAATGATGTCTTTGGATAATATTTACTCGGAGGAGGTGGAAGAGTGCGCGTATCTGATTGGCTATTATATGTGTATAGGGCTCATGCGCGATCTGCAGAGGAGTCCGAAGGCTGCATGGGCTTTCTATTGTCCAAGTACATTGTGCGCGTTGTTGTTCGTTAGGGATGATGTGTGCTGGCACGTGCAATATGTCAAAGAGTTCGAATGTTGTGCGAGCAGAAGAAGGAATGCAAAGATTGCATTGAGTTAGATGATGGCTTTGATCATTTTGAACGCGAATAGTTTTCGTCCCACAGAGAAATAACTTCATCCTTGTAAACGATATTAACAATGTAGCGGAAGAAATTTCCAACAATATCCAGCAAAACTTTATCGAGTAATAAATAGACTGTACAGTGTATATTACAGTTTAGTATATAATTAAATGGCATATTGCTGTTACGGAAAATTACGGATTTAAATGACGTATTTTTTTTACAAAAAGGCATCATTACACTGCAAATTAATTTACATTACTGTCGCTGCAAAATGCTAATTCAGGCTAATTATGTTTAAACACTTAAACTCGTAATACGGCACTTGTCATTCGCGGTTCTGACATTATCTGTTATCCAATTTACAATAATGTGATACTACTTGCCCGCGTCACACTTTTAATCGTTTATTTTTATTCCGAAAAATGTAGATATACCAGAGAGTTGTTTTGAGCGCGTAAACATCTCTTCGTCCCGAATCTCTTTTGTGCACCTCTGTCCTATTGTGCTCATTTTAGTTTTTCGAAAACGCGCTTTTTATTATTCTCTTGTCAACAGATCTGTCTACATGTAAACTCGCGCGACTGTTTTGATTGAACATTGTCAATAGATCGAGGACGTTAATTGGAAAATATCGCCAAAATAAAATCTGTGTAACAGTCGTGTTTTCTGCTTTATCGTATATTTTCCGCCGCTGTCGCTTCACAGCCCAGGTGGGAAAAAATCAACTAATCGGACCAGTTTGTAGAAAACGAGATTAATTTGCACCAAGTGAAAAATACTTTTCCAATAGCAAGGCGGAGAACATGCGAGTTTACGAGAAAAATTATCAGCGGCAAAATGAGGACGAGAGGAGGCAATTTCCGAGAAGACTGAGCGTCCTCCGACTTTCTGCTCCAATTCCGTTTCACTTGTTGCATGCGTAGGAGGAAAGGATGGGCCCGCGCTCGCTCGCGCACATATATTCGGAATAAAGGAATCTATGCTTTACCTCTCCTTTTCAATTTCTACACTATAATGCCTAGCTGAAGCCAAGGTAAATAATGCGTATATTTTATAGGGAGGTAGACAATTTTTTCCATTCATTGATTGTTATTTATCCGCCGGAGGTGCTTAAGAAAAGATACTTAATGCAAGGGCTCGCATCTCTTTTGCTAGTGGAAATGAGACGTGAATATTGAAAATTCTCGAAGGACTTCGAGAGAAGTTTGAAAAAGTTTCAGGCTTGAATGGACTTTATTATTTCTCAAGGTATGCTTACGCTGGGATTCAGAAAATTGTAGGACAATTCAAAAACTTGACAAAAATACTACTCAAGTTTTGCAGCATTACCTTGGTACTTCAGTTAAGTCTTTTGTGAACACCACTTACACTACGTCATTCCAGTTCCCCGAAGCGTAGCATGCGCAACTTCTTTATTCGCGAAGAGAATCACTTCAGTCTCGTCTTTTTGGACATTATTAGCCCACGCGCTACTTGTATATACTACTACTTATCTGAGACAACACGTAAAAAAGTGACTTTTTCCCAAGAAACCATTAAAAATCACATTACGAAAAGCCATTTCCCAATCCATCTATTTGAGGTAAAAAGCTTCACTAGCAGCTGAAAAACTCGAAAACCCACGTGTCCACTCGTGTCCACTAGTCTCTTCATCTGAAAGACACTCATAGCCTTCGTCGTCGCCCTATTTTGAGCTCCGAAATCGTTCTCCGTGTAGCTCTCGCGTCGTCGTCGTCGTCTTCTTCTTCTCAATCGGATCAATCGCTACTCACCAAGGCAATCGCTTCGTCCGTCGAGTTCTCGCCTTCTGAATAAAAATCATCGGGAGGCGAACGCGCGTACACGGGACGACAGTATCAAAGGGAGAGAGCTAGTGGAGGCTGAATATATTTATCGGAGGAGCGCGCGGCAAACAGGAAAGGAGAAAAAGTGAGCATCAATTTTTAATTGCGGGCCTCGGCAAGGATCTGTGGGACTGGCTCTTTCGGAGAGGAGATGCGACAGCCATTCTTAGTTCGTTAGCTGCAAGGAGTGGTGCATTGATAAGTGGGATGCTGGATCGGCGAGTGGGTTAGTAGTGAATAGGTTTTCGAAATTTTTAGGAACTATTTTGGGCTTTTCGTTGTTCGAAGAGATTTAAAACTGGTTTTCTTTTCGGAAATATTGAGTTAAAGTTATTATTTATAATATTTGGTATGGGTCTAAAAAATGTATTATGTTTATTTTATCACGCAGTGATAGTTTCACATTATCCCACCGACGCGTCGTATAATGGACCAGAACCACGAAATTTCTGCTTAATTATATTAACAAAATACGTGTACACACTTATGCATAAACAACGAGGCACAGCTATAGCTGTAATCACATCTCCCAAACAGCTCGCAAACAAAATGAATTTATCGGCGTTTCATATAATATAAACACAAAAGCCGCCCCCGCGGTGTGGAATGCATAATCCGACGATTAGGATCCACAGGCCGATAAGCGAGTATATCGCTTCAACAAAACAAAAGCGTCATCGTCGCGCACCTCAGCCCTTATCATACTCTTGATATCACTGTGTGTGTGTATATGTAACTTCCGATTTTTATCAGTGACGTAATGGAGCTGAATTTTAAGAGGAATATGTCTGCATTTACGAAAATTTTTTAGCGGGTACGTTAGTTGGAGATAATTTTTGTTTTAACGCGGAAAGACAGAGCGCTTCTATGATAAAGAAAAATATATAAATCTTGATATAGTTTATGCTTTAAAGTATGATAACTGAATTCGCGCTAAATTGCGTTATCAAACGGCAACAATTAAAAAGCAAAGTGTATTTCGTTGACTACAATTAATAATTTTACGAAGAAATCTAACACTGCGTTACGAAAAAAAGACTGTACTATCAAATATGCCTATACGTATGAATATACCTCTGTGTGATTTACAGCTAATGGTTTGGGAGGGAACAAAAATTCCGGCCATTACTTATTAACGCGGGAATGTAAATAAAATATACAATTCCCTTTGAGGACACGTAGGATCCACTCGCGGTTCACTCCCCGATATCTGCGTAGGTTATGCATGGCGCGTTGTGCAGCCGTGTTGGCTCGGGAAATTGTGTTTTAATGATTGAGACGCGGCAGGATATTTTTCTGAAATTTTTAACAGACAAGTGGAGTAGGATCGCTTTTCACATGTATTTAACAGCTCGGTTGTTTGTTGTAAGTCTTAACTTGGGTTAGGGGGAGAGGTCGCAAACTGTGTCTGTAAATATAGAAAACTGTTTTAAGCGGGGGTGGCTTTTTTATCCATTCGATAAAACTGAAAGTTTATTACGTAACCGCGTTGGGAATTCTCATAGAATAAATATTGTGGGATGGCTGACTAAACTCGGTGCACGGCTACTTGTCATCTCTTATTGTAGCTAAAATAACATATTCATGATTTTTTTGCAAGCCGTTTCTGAAGGATTTCTTCTATAAACTAGTTTAAACATCGGCATTCGCAAAACAAAGAAAAATACGTTAACGACTCCACTGACGGGACAAATCAACGAACCCCAAGTCCAATACCATAAAGCACGGGCCGTTAAATCTCTTCTGTACCTCCGCGTCACTTCCTTCCAGCAGATTGTCTTTGCGTTACGCACACAAGAAGGACGCATAATTACAACTCTCTCTCTCTCTCCCTCTCTCTCTCTCTCTCCCTCTCTCTCTCTCTTTCACTCACTCGCACTCGGTTATTCCAATTCGTTAAACGAAAGCAAAGCCCGCGAGAAATTTAATCCCCGGCCGGAGAATTAATTCCGACGCGCTGTACTCTCTCCGCTTCCGATGATAATTTCCTGAAAATTAATCCGAGGCGCGCGCGCGCGTTCCAGCTTTTTTCCACGACGATGGAGAGTCTTCTCTCGCCCGATGAAATTTTAAATTCGCATGCGTGGATTTATATACATACGTCCTCTTTCTCACTCTCTCTCTCTCTTACTTTTTCGACTTCTGTATAATTTAGTCATGCGCGCTCTCTCTTCCACTCTCGCTGGTCTATTTTCGTGAAAGTTTTATATAGCCAAAATTATAGAGTGCGCAAGCGATAAGACATTGATTTCGTCGCACGCGTGGGCGCGGCTGGTGCACGCAGGATTCCCGTGACTGCGTTAATCGAGGATGAAGTTGGAGGATCTGAGATTCTTAATTTTTAACGGCGAGGATCCAATTTATATTTATTATAGTCGGACTGCTGCATTTTTAAATTGGTTTTCTTCATTGTCATTCGAGGGGACTTTGTCGAAAGGGTTTTTACGCGAAGAGTCATTTGAATGATTCAATAATCGAGCTCGCGTGGGAGCCTGGGCGTTCAATTTGAACTAGTTGTAAATATCAAGATTCGAGAATTATGGAAATTTCGAGAATTGAATATATGCAATTTGAATAGTCAATTTGGGGGGCTTTGGAATTAGAGTGAATTAGAAATATTAACGAAGCTGCGCAAATAATAACCATGTAATGAATAGACGATGATTTGAACGAGCTAAAATTTCAACCAGTTAAATAAAAATGTTGCTCCCTGAAAAGTAAATATATTTTTATTATTTTACCTGCGCAAAATAAAGTCTGATGAAATCTTGATTTCGTTACTTGGCCTATAAATATTCTCTAGACAATTTTCATACTTTAAAAAGCTACAAGAGCCACAGCACAGCAGCGCGCGTCATGCCATCCACCCTCGGCTCGAAACCCGGGCTGCTGGATTTTTTCCACGTACCCGCGGCCGGTACATTTAATAATCGCGCATCTCGCGCGCGCAAACGACACGCTGATGGCGAAAGGGATAAACCGGCCGCGAAAAATCCGATTACACCCAGGGCGTCGCGTGGAGATACAACTTTTCTCTCGCCAAGGGACAATCGAGTTACAGCCGATTGTCTTTATTTCGCGCGCTCTCGCTTTTTCTCTCGCTCGAAGGGGCGGAGGGGATAATCAAGTGAGCGACGAACGGAGACCGCCTACGGGCTTTCGCCTTACATTACATAGCAGGGGTTTTCCGTTAGTTTGTTCTCTATGGCCATTACCATTTTAATTGTTAGGAAAGTTTTTTTTCGTGATATTATAGGGGGCGTGTTACGCAGGTTGAAAATTTTTATATATGAAAGTTTACGGGAAAGGTATATATAGTTTGGCCGCGCTAAATTATTCCGGGTGAATATAACGCACGCGTGAAATGTATGAATAGCGGAAGTTGTAAACTTCGGGAAAATTTCATTACGAAAGTTGGCTGGAAAAGTGTATTTCGCGACAGCAAATTGGCAACAATGTCCATTATTTCGTAGTTATTATATGTTATATCGCGCGATGTACGATAAAAAAAAAGTGTAACTGCGCAAGTTTCGATAAAAATGCGTTCGCTGGGTCGTTTCTTTTTCAACTTTAGTATGTATATTCTCTCTGATATCGTAGGTGACGAAAGAATCCTCTTGCGGCGAGCTTAAACTATGTCGCGATTCTGCTCAACGTCTGCGAAATAATTGAGATTCTTACGCTCCACGACATTGACTTCATTCCTGACATTGAATATATATTGTTCACTCGATACTATATGGCTACCAGAGCTCGGCAAAAGATAAAAGAAATTCCACATATATAACTGATGCTTAATCTACCGCGATCCACAAGTAGCCAATCGGACCCACTCGCAAAAGTTCTGACCCCCCACGCCTATTGGCAAGTCCAATCTCGGTATCTCGCAAAACAGCGCGCGTCACACATACGCGACGCATGCCAAATCGGCGATTACGTCCGATTGAGATATATATACTTGCGATATCATTCGCCACACTCTATATACATTGCAAAACGGGTGGCTTGCTATCGCACATCAATCGCCAATTACGACAGTAGGTACGCGCGTGTCTTTCGGCCGTTATCGAACACCCGCGTCTTTTTGACAAATCGTGACGTATAATTTTTTGCAGATAACCGCGTGCGAGCTCGACACCTGACGCGAAATTGCGATTATACGACGTGTGCGCGCGTGTATATTATGTACCTTTGAATGCTTGTGAATGAACGCTTACGTGGGCGGGGAATGAACCGAAAGGCTTTTGGAATGGCTCATGTACATACACGCCCGGCGATGTGTTAACTACTTTGTAAACGCAGCGTATAATTTGATTTCAAACCGCTTTTTTCAAGTTTATTTTGGGATTGATGAGCTTCACGCAAGATATATGTGTGACCCGTTACGACGCCAAGGCTTTTGATTTTCAATTGTTTTCTTTGTAAATATAAATTCGATGTCGGCCACCGTTCCAATTTAATTTCCCACGCGTCGCGCCATAAAACAGAGATAGCCCATAAAGAACTGAACGGCGATTGGGTAGTTTTGTTTTGCCGAGAAAACTCATAATATTGTTTAGTTAAATAAAAAGCGCTCGCTGCATTCGAATACCGTAAACTTTGATCTTTCGCCGCTGGAATTTCGCAGTACCGAAGTTTGTTGATTGTAGACAATATGAAATTTCCAAATAAATTTGTTAATTTGATTCAGAAAATCCTTTTTCAACTCCTTTTTCTGCTATATAGCTGCAGCGATGGGATTAAATCTTATTGTTTCTCATTCGAGGGCTTTTGAGAATAAAATAGCTATTGATAATCGAAACAATGGAAAACATTTTTTTTTTTTTTTTTTTTTTTTCAAACACGTACGCGTTAGGAAAATATTTGCAAACCCCCAGCGCTACACAAATGCTTACAGTTTCCAAGAATAAAAAAATAACACAAATTTTGAAAAGACACATTCTGTCATCCTCTACAATATTCATTAAATTAGCGCACGAATCAAAATCCCATTACCACGCAACAACCACACTGGACCTTGAAAACCTTAATCGCGAAACTTGTGCTACGAGAGAGCGTATAAATCAAGAGACTCGAACTACATAATTTCCAGCCCTGCCGTTTTCAACATCTCTCCGCAATCAAAAATATATGCCATTCGCGCTCGCGCACGTAGAGACAATCTAACTTTCCTATCGCGACTCGCCACTAACTGTTTGCATTTCTATCGACCGCCGTCGTCGTCCTCCTCGTCATTATAATGGCTTGTACTCTATGCCGCGTAACAATCAAGTTGGCGAACTCGTCTGATCCGATATACCCGCCGATGACGTGTCAATCCGTAAAGTACATGTAACGTAGTGTGTGTTGTACGCTTGAAATTTCAAAGTGTTGACTTCGCGCGCCGGGGGAACACGCGTCATCGCCATCATGTGTCTGCGTTTATTAGAGAGTAGAAAAGTTGCCGCGCGGCTTCTTTCCTGCGTGCTCAGATGAATGGGTGTATCGCTTTACCGCGGTTTGTTAGTATCTTTCTGTGCGACCGATAGAAATGTAATTATCAATCACCTGCTATATACTACGGTTATATATAAATATTTATAATACTTATTTGTGTCTACAAGATTTCGGAACATTATTCGAATAAAATTTAACCTTTTCATCATCTTGAAAATTTAGCCCAATCCAATATTGAGAAGCACACAAAGGGCTTATTTTATAACCGAAGAGTCAATAAAGCGAAAGCTAATGCGCGTATCCATATCCATCACCTACTTAAAATTATACGTTACATATACGCTTGTAATTGTATAGTGGCTTGGCAAACTCCATTATCACAGCAAATATGAATATAATTCGTTATAAACGATCACTTGAATTATTGAAATATTAGAATCATACTTAATGCACTGTATATACTACACGAAACGCAACATTAATTAGCTCGCCAAATTGATACTGCACTGCGAAAAGCTAAAAACAATACGATCTACCCGATGTGTGTAAACCAGTTGGATCCAAGCAATTATTAACGACGATCGATTCCTCCATCCGAACCCTCCACGCCCCTCTCCAATCGAACGTTCAAAACAAATGTCCATCAAGCGCACGGAACAAACAACAGCCGTCACCTCCTCGCGACGGATCGCACCGGCTCCCGAACTTACGGCCGCTCGTACATCTGCCGCATGCAATATTCATCCACACCGACCAGCCGTGATACACATACACACATACACACATACGTGTGGGTGCATACATATAAGACGGAAAAAAAGTCTCGGTTCTCCCTTCGCCCTCTGTTGGAAAATTTTCGGCGTCGAAAAAACATTCTCCTTCCCTTTTCTTATAATGCAAAAGGAGCAGCAGCGCCAGGCAGCTGACGAACTATTATGCGCGCGTTTGTTCGTCATCGCGTCGTATATAGGTAGGGTGGGAAGAAAAGCGAGTTGATTTGACGTAGACGCGGAGCATCTGACTGACGCGTAAACATATACACGAACGGAGAAGCGGTGAATGCGATTTCCGCGAGTCTATATGTGCTCAGTGGAAGTTTTTTTTCTTTTTCCTCATAGGGGGTTTTTATTTTTGTATAAAGTCGGCAAAAGGTATAAGGTCAGTTCCTAGCCAATGCACTGTCGAGGTTGATTTAAAAATAGAGCTTACACCGGCTTTCCATTTGCAAGCGTATTTGTATTGTGAATCGGATGGGGTAATCTAATATTATGTATAGTTTGATGCCCCTTTTATTGTGACGGGAATCGTAACAATACGCGATTATTAATTACTAACTACAATGAATCAGTATAGTTAATAATTTAACTAGAAACAATAATAATCAAATGGAAATACGAAGGAAAGGAAAACTACCATTCGATGAAAAGTTCCTTTTTTAAGAACAAGCCAGTCTATTAGACCCCATCGCAGAAAAAGGAGACAGCCATGACTATGTCAATTAATCGATCCCTCCCGATACACATCTACATACTTATACGGCAACCTACCGCTAAATTCGCCAAGTCGCCTCGGGGGAGACGTCTCATTTGCCTGCCTTAACACGAGTCGCTATATCACTTTGCAGATCAGCAGTCGTCGACACGAGAAGGAGCAGCAGCAGCGACGCGCGATGAGGCTCGTCGGATTGCTGGCGACGACGGCCCTGATCGCCCTGGCGCAGTGCGCGGTGCCGCTGGCCCAGGCCGCGCCCACGGCGCTGGGACATAACGGGGCCAGAATACCCATCGACCGGGATCACTACCTGCTGATTATGCTGCTGAACCGCAAGGATTTCGGATCGAGGGTAAGTGTGTCTTTCGGCTTCACTGGAGGTTAGCTTTTTTTATTTATGGGCAAAAGCTCAAAGTTAAGGTTTTTTTTTTACGAGTTATGAGTTTTTTTACAGCATCAATGATGTAGTTTTTACGATTCGTCGAGGATGTTTAGGTAACGGTCTGTTTTCTGCATTGAAGGATTAAAATAGTTCGTGCATAGTTAAAAATTGCAGTTCCGACGAAATTCCTGGAATGGAAAAAAATAAATAATACGCGGAAGAAATTAGTTTGCTCGAACGGCGTCGAATACTCGGTGTATGTCCAATATAGGTTAATTGAGTTGATGGCATAGAGCTGTTCAATATTCGAAAACTCGATAATCATGTTTTTTTTTTTCAATTTTATATTGAATCTTTTGGGCGATTTTTTGCATAATGTCCGATAAAGATTAAAGGGTAATAATTCTGAAACATCTTTTATTGAAAAATATCATGCCATTTATTGTCTCTATTTCCGTTGTTTAGTATCTGGCAATGATTTATAATATGCGAAAAAGTATTTAATACGGATTATATTTCTTGATTATTTCATGAAACATGCTAATGCTAATAAAATAGTTATCACAAATTATCCGCTTCAATAACGTTTAAATTCTTCATTATATATAATCACAAAAGCAGTGAGCCCCGCGCCACACGCAATATCAAGAAATGAAATTCAATCTTCTATTATCCCTCGCAACATTTGAAAATTTCGATTACCGCGCTAACGCCGATATTTATATGAAAAATAAATTCCAACAAAACGTCGTCGTCGAAATCATCAGCCGCGGCCAGCTCACATATTTCACGAATATATATATTTTTAATGAAAATACGGACTCAATTATACTTCCCCGGTGGGAGGACCTCGCGCGTGCGCGGAAGAAATTGCGGTTATCAAGTTTGCGCAAAATACAATGGAAAAGTATATGTTATCTAAACTTGCGCGCCGGCCGTTGTCGCGCGGATATAGGATTTAGTCGCTGGCGCGCTCCATACATACAAATGTAGGAGGGAAAGAGAGAGAGAGAGAGAGTCGCGGCGTGCGTTTCTCGCCACCTACCCGGCTCTTTTTTTCGCAAGTGGAACGCGGTATTTCATAGTTTGTGGTTTGGTGTAGGGAGGGTGAGAAGCTGGTCCTGATATATGATAAGAAGGGATTTTCATTTGTATACTATTGTAGATGAATTATTTTCATGTTTACTGTAAAGCTCTATAAAGTAGCTCAATTTCGCTTTCTCATATGAAAGAATATATATATTTTTTTCTATTACCTTTTTTTTAGTTAAGAACTAAATACTTTGATCAGAATTTCTCATTTTAACATAATTTTCTGGTAACGATTAACGAAGCATTAATTTCAGTTTATCTATTTTTAGATTCGAAAAAAGACACTGAAAAACTTTACATTTATAATGACAAGCAAACTAACTTTATGCACAAGGTTCTCGAAATAATAAATTTGTAATATCGTTATATTTGAAAAATAGGTCGCTTTCATTTTAATTACTTCTATTTTGTACTTTAATGTTTGACCGATATTCTAACACGGGAAGAAAAGCTATTCCAGACTCGGGTGAGGTGTCTTCAGCACTCGACTCCGACTCGTGCTGAACATTGTACTAACAAGACACTTCGATACATTTTCGCGAAGTCCTCCTCGCCTAACCTCGCCTATTCGTCTCTTCCACAGGCACGAGCAGCCGGCGCGGACGAAGCAGGTCTCGTCTACTCGACCCTGGGCGTCGACACTGGGGGCGGCGGCAGTAGCAACCTCATCCCCTTGCCGAGTCTCCGCGACAAGCGGGTCGGCTCGCTGTCGGTGGTGAACTCGGTGGACGTGATGCGCGAGCGGGTGATGCTGGAGCTGGCGCGGCGCAAGGCCGCCGAGGACGCGATGATGCAGAACCTCAACCAGCGCGACATGCTCAACTACGGCAAGCGCTCGCCCGGCCCACCACCCAAGACCTTTTGGTTCAAAAGGGCTAGCCGAGAGCCGCCGGAGCTCGCCGAGGAGAACGACAGACTCGACAAGATGCTCATGCAGAGCCAGTGAGAAGGCGGAAGCTCCTGCGCGTTCAGTATTTTTCCTTCGTTTGGCTTTCGATTAGGCTGGTTAGGTTTTGGCATTCTGGATTTCAAAGTGGATTCTTCGCTTCTAGGAGCGCTGGATAATCGGCTGAAAGGAATTCCGCTTGATCGCGGGAATATTTTTCAATCCTAGCGGGGGTAATATTTACTTCTTGAAAAACGTTCGCGTGATTTTCGAGAATTTCGTTTCAGTATTACAAAGAATCGTAATTTGGAATGGAGATACCTTTTGTTTTCATCATTACGCAGTACTTTCACATTCCATTGATAGTGCTAGAAACGACATGCAAGTATTTCTTATGTATTTATTTAGGAGGCGAAGGCGCTTTAGAACTTTATTTTGTGATTAAAAAGGCGTAAAATAGAACAAAATATTATATATATATATATATTATAAAAAAAAAAGATAAAAGGAAACAAGTATGGCTATTTTTGCTTGATAAAATATAATATATAAATATATATACATAAGAGTTAAAGACTTAAAAATATTTAAATGGAATAACCAAAGTTATTTATTTACCTCATAAACACTATAAACTTATGACTTAAACAACGATTATATTGTTAATAATACATGAATTATTATTTCTTCAAACTAACCGTGAGCAGCTTTCAAAATTTGTTGTATATTCGTAGGGTTCAAGTTATCAATCAATAATATACTAATTTCGTTCGGAATTCCGTTATAGTTCCCCTATTGTACAATGCTCGTTCGCAATTTTCTCATCTACGTTTTTTTCGTCCCATCAAGGTTTCGGGTGACATTCAGCTTAAACAACGGACAGCTCGCGTATGAAACGTTTTTTTTGTCCATAACAAGTCGACGGGGTGATATGAATAACGAGAGTTTCGCAGTCGGTGTATGATATTTGTCAGTGCTGGACATTGATAATGCGACTCGCGCGCGTTTGCGCTACGGTTCTTTTATTGGGCCGGTAAAAAAGTTTTATTGTGCCGTTCGACGCTATATTTACGATTAATTAAGCGTATTGCCATGATTTATCGCAGCACGTGTACTCTTTTCTTTTTCTTAATTACGGAAGCACAGGTTTTGCAAATACTCAGAATATCGCTCATGGTAATTATCATTTGTAATATGTGCAATACAATTTACGCGAGCGCCGTCAATGTCCAATAATAATTCAATTTTCGCAGAAAGCGGATTGATTAAAATATGATCTTTTGGAAAGTATCGGTTCCATGAATGAGTTATAATGTAATATTGATTCTAATTAGTTCTGGTAGTGCTCATAATGCAAATCAATTTATAACTGTAACATGAGCTGTATGAATTTCTATGGCATTCCGTTGTTCCAGTCCGAAATCTGAGACTCTCATCGAAGTTAAGCTAGCAAGTAAAGAAACGTGATTTTGAAGTATGGGGAGGGGGAGAGGGTTAAGAAGTCAATGTTGAATCTACTCGTTGTACTTTGACGGGAGATGAACGACGAAAAGTCACTTTCTTTCACTTTCAATCTTTACGGTATTGAGCGTGCACTTAAAATTCTTCTCGATGTGAATTCTCATACGAAATAAGAAGAAAACCCTTTTTCGAAAAAAAAAAAAAAATTACATTCTACTATTATGTATACTTTACTAGTATAAAAAAAAAGTTTGACAAATGTAAAAGTAGACTTTTACTGTAGCGTGACTTGGTAGATACCCTTCAACGCGATTAACTTTTAATTTGACGTCATTTTATCAGGAGAACTATTTGCTTTTGATACTCCTTGACGAATTATGAGTGTACCTATTAAAATTGTCATTTTTCCTTTGCCAAAAGACATTCCGTAAGTGAACGAAAAATTGGTCAAAGGCAAAAAAGCAGATGTTCTCCTTGTAGCTACACGATGTGCGCATATATTTATTTGCTGCATTGTAGTTGCGTGCAGAACAAAGAAAAACATTAATCCGGACCGCATGATCGTTTATTATTATCGTCGCATGGCAAATATCAGCAAGTGTCAACGGATATGCGCCGTAATCCGTTTTATTCTACCAGCTGCTCTCGTCGCTTTCGTCGTGCACGTATATTATATATTATGGCAAATCTCCGATTGTAAACGCGTGTAGGCAAGTAGAACCTAGAAAATAAAAATAACAAAAAAATTACGGTTGTATATCGAGAACTATATATATATAATTTGCAAGATTGATGACGTTGAAAAATGATGTTCTGTGACGGACACAAAGTTTTGTACGGGTATACGAAGATTTTTGTAGCGGTATATAAAAGATTGATTTTTCTTGTCCCACTAAGTACATGATCAAAGCGATGTTCCGTTGCGACAAAGGAGTCTGGATATGTTTTCTTCCTTTTGTCTTTTTCGACAAGATAGTTATAAAGATTTGCGAAATGCCTTGCAGCGGTTATAGAAGTGTTTCGTGCTTTTCTTCCATAAACAGTTTTGTGCCTACATATTTCAATTTGTTCTGACCTGATATTATATACTTAACTCTAACTTGACACACTTCTGCCGATTCAAAATTTTGATGCAAAATTCCACTGGGATTTGCACCCCAGTGTGTCAAACAAGGGTTAAAATAGATCACCCGTTATCTTCTATAACAGTTGCAGGTATCGTACTTCAAATGCGAAGAAATGTTTTGTATGGCAATAGTTTGATCACCAATGACACTTTGTTTTCCTTAACCATATTATACCTCAAAACTTTCTCGCTCCGGTTCTCCCTCAAAGAGAAGTAACAAAGAGTACAACAGCGCCCCTCGTTTTTTTCCCACAGCGATTAATTCTTTCCACGAAGATTCACAGGAAAAAAAACTCGCCACTCGGGCGTCATCACAATCGCATAGAACGCATTCCATTACAAAAGGAAAAATAGTTTAGCACTGCGTCTTTCGGGCTTCACTGGCAGCGCGCGCAAATTCAAAAGTAGGTCAAAGGGTGGGCAGACGGGGATCGGGTTTTCGCAAAAAATGATTACTGCACGCGGGGGAGCGGGGATTTGACTTTTCAAAGACGATGCGCGGAAGTATCATGATTACGCGTTGTGGCGGAGGCGACAGCTATACGGCTACGCTGAGCAAACAAGGAAATTTTTTTCCAAGCGATTTAACTTTTGATAAGGAAATCCGTGGGGATTGGAGGTTCAGGCCGAAAGTATTATAAAAAAAGCGAATAGACACATTTTAATGATTATGAGGATGAAATTAAGTTTATGGTTAAAAAGTTTCTAGTACTTTTAGTAAACGAAGCAGTGGTTAAAATGGTTCATGCACCCTTTTATATTTACGAAAGTCAGAGGCAGTAAAGTCGAGGTAGTAATTTACATCATAATAGCGATATCCTTATACTTTTTTTTTATAAGTGTAGTTTTTATCACTTGCGATTGTAATATTCTTTCTATGTTATTTCGAATGATTAGTTGTATAAAACGCCGTGTACTGTAATTATTTATTATGATTTATTGTAAAGAATGCGCTCTTTGCATTTGGGCTTTCGCGTTGCAGTTTGTACCTAATTATAAAATATAACAATTCTATTCTGTAATAGCTTTTTCAAGGCCAAAATAAATAAATAAACAAAAAATTAAAACAAAATTCAAGTAAATAAATCAATTGTACCTACTGTGGACGTGCGCACGAGAGTTGAAACGCGTGAAAACGCCCGATCGAGCGATTACACAAAGAGGATCAAGAACGTTGAAGAATATAGAATATTATGTATATTTATCAGTTTTGTTCTGCATTTGCGAACGTGTTGTTTAATACGATGTACGATAATGGATATATAAGAAAATATAATATTTATGAATAATATAAATAAATAAAAAATTGAGTCTCTGAAATTTGTATTTCCGTTCCTTGCATATTCCCTCACATGATGAATGGACCAGCGCCATCTGACGACGTGTCGATCAAATAAGGAAAGGTATTCTGTTATCAAACGTTGATTGTAGGTAAAAACCTAAGGAAATTTTCGTTATGGTTATTCTTATAATTTTAATATTTTTAAAAATCCAAAAATAACAAGCGTTTTTTGAAAAAATATAAGAATCACGATCTTTTATCTCATAAAGTACAAAAATGATTTAAAATAATTCAAAAATTCATGACTATATGTGCGTCGCTTATTTTAATTATTGATTTTCAAATAATTTAATAAGTATTACCAACATCTTAATGATGATAATGTTTTCTTAGAGATATTTACCATTCGTATGATAACTTACGTGAAACTTCCTTATCACTATCGCTTTTATCTATACTTACGGACACTCGGTATGGTAGAGCGTAGAGTAACAGACTTTGCCAGAAGATGGCGGTAACATATACTCATACGATCTTGTTCACTGTCGATTACCTACCTACCCGCGCAAAAAAAAAAGTTTTGTGGTCAGTATATTGCCCATAGTATGGAAAATAAATGAGTCTTACTTACCACATGTGGGCAATATTTGGGAAACATGTGGCCACGTTGTCAGAGCCAAATATTGGCCAGAATATTTTCCATATAATGCCCATTCCCATATTATATGAGAAATATCATGTAAATAAATGACAAATATTTGACTCCCTAAATTTATTTCATAATATGCAATAAACTACTAATAGAATGAATTTCTATACTCACTCTGTAGGACATGTCAGTTTTATCATCATATGAAATCCATTTATTGTGCTTGCATGTCCCAATAAAACTTATTGAATGGCACCGTACAAAATATTAAATTTTAATGAATAATAAAATTCCACTCTCCTCGACTACATAAACGTAATAATTATTATTTATCATAAATGAAAACATATTCAGAAACTGCGTTGTGTTGTCAACAAATAATATAAAATTAACTCCTTTAAAATAATTATACACAGTAGAGATATACTTGCATTAAATTTAACGAACGTTGAATGAAATACCGAAAATAAAGGCTTTTAATCGTAACAAATTATGTATCCACTTCGTCGTACATATTTCACACTTACCTTTGTATGTTTTTTTTTCTATTCCGTTAAAAGGCTTCTTGCTGCGTTTAGGTAACTAGCCGTAAAGCTAGCTTGCCCGAGCGCTAATTAAGAAAATCGCGCGCAAGAGACGAGTGAAATGAAAACTCGTATTATCCGAACAATAACGAAACCATTGTACACACCTAACAACCAGAATAATAATAAAAGACCTCCCCAAGAATAATCATCATGATCATTAAGCTTGTTTTTACAAATAGAAAAGTACATCAAGGTCTCATCTTATCGCATCCGAGTCCTTTACGAGTCCGCGAGCAGCGTCTAAATGTCGAAATTGTCGTTATAAAATCGACCGTAAAACGCGAACGCGCGCCCGAGCAAAGAGACTTGAAAGACGTCCAAAAAGCATTCGTGCGCGCACAGGAAACGAATTAAAATTCGGCCGACTCTCTCTACGTACTATACGTACTATAGAACGTAACTAAAAACAAGCGAAGCCCCCGAGAAATGAAAAAGTAAGAGAACTTTTTGTATAAAGGCCTATATAGGCGCGTTTACATTCATATCAGATTCGAATAGTTCATTAGCTAAAATAAACCTGCCAAGGCCCTGGCGCAGGGCTTGCTGTGTATACACACACACAGTACTGCTCGACCATGAAATTTTCTAATCTCCTGGAAAAAGGAAACTTTCCGGACACACGCGCGCACACTTTGTGCATATGCACACAGTATTATATATAGGTGAGTACAGGATTCGAACGTCATTGCTGCTGCAGTTGCTGTTGCTCTCCTTTCGTCCAACTCGATAATTTCACACGAGCGCGCGCGCGTGCGCCTTCGCCTGCCTAATTAATTGAACAAGCCCTTTGGAAATTCACACTCTACACACAGTTATAGTGTATTCGCACATATATATGTGTCCAGAAAAGGAGGTGCGACCGACGTAATCAAGGCGTCATGAAAGTAGATTAAACACGCAATTGGCGCGCATTAGGAAAATCAAGTTGCTATCACGAGAGCGTGCGCTTTCGTTATTATAATATTCTTTTGTTACACACACACGTGCACGCTATACACATATATGTCTATATGTGCTCGCGATTACGCAATTACCTTTGAAAAAAAAGCTCCCCGCTTGAGGCCATGCGCCTAAGGCACGAGCTGATATGTATGTGGATATGTATATTATGTCCGCCTGTGTACGTGTTCTTTTTAATGGTCGTTTTAAAAATAGCGCGTGTAACGAGCTACCAGCAGCACTATATCTATACCAGCAGCGCGACTTTTCGCATATATGAACGACGAATAATGGGTAATGGCTCCTTGCAACGCGACAGCCAAACTTTATATGTATGTGTGCACAGAAATCTGCCTGTGTGTGCATAGTCGTACCCGAAAAATGAACTTTTTCTACTCGAGGCGAATGAGGAAAAAAATAGTTTTGCAGCGTTGTTACACACACACATACACACACACAGTTTGTCTCTTCTTTTCATGCGTGAGTATTCATTTGTTTAATAGCCTTTGCTTATTTACTCGGCTCACGTTTAGAACAGTATATAGGTCTTACTTTGCTGCACGGCACACGATGGGCATAATTTAACAAAAAATGACTCCTTCTACTGTTTATAAAGATAAAACTATACGGGGCTAGACTCGTCACTTTACTGTTTATACGGAATTGTTTTTTCAGCGCTAAAAAAATATCGATTTTGTAATTTTGATAGTACGTGACGCGGCGTGGCGAGCACGACTTTTGAATACATTAGCGTGACGATGGAAGCGAGAGATCTCGTCTCTATCTTACTTTTTTTCGTTTTTTTTTTTTTTTTTTATTACGCTCGTGTGTAAGCTCGGCACGCGCGCCGTTTTTACGAGATATATAATTCGGTTAACGTTTTTCCCGGTGTAAAGTAAATGTGCAATTATACGGGATTTTAAATGGAAGCGCTCGCACATAATAATTATACTGCTGTTATATATCTGTATACATGTGCTTTGCTCGAATGAGCTTTAGCAAATAGTGTGTGATGCAGATGTATGCTGATTATATAAACATGATATTGTTGTTAAATTTAATTTGCATTCGTAAAATCGTTATGATAAATTAAACGCGAGTGTTACGAAACTTCATGTGTGCTGTTAAATTTTAATGAAATCCGAAAATCTTTCTCATGCAAAGAAAATGTAATCCCTCCGAATTAGAGGCAACCTTATATAAAGCGGGCACCACACATTAATCACCACCAAGAAAAAATAAGAAGGGGAAACACATATGTCACCCCGCGCGTACCACGACGACCGAATGTCATTTCGTCATGAAACGCGATATGCATATAACATTTTTCTGTTTCTAATATACGAGAGTAGGCCATCTCTGCTATGCGTGCGCAACATAACCCCATAATGACGACGGGCCGGGGTGTGGAGAGGGACTAGGGAGTTTCGTAGGGGTTTGGAGAGGCATTTCCATTAGCGGCCATTATCGCGAAAATTGCTCGCGCTCTATACCGCATTTATATCATGATGATAGCAAGGAAAGCGCGAACGCCGCGCGGAATGCGCAATTTAATTTTCGTCTGTCTATATATATAATACAATAATATAATGCGTGAGCGCGCGTGAAAGGAGCCAGGGGGGACTTGCGGAAATTGTGAGTTTAGTATACATGTGCCCGCGATGGTATTTTGTTCTCGTTAAAGTTTTACGTAAATAAAAACGAAGGGGGGAGGGAGAGGTTGACGCGAGGTGCATGTGATGTTTTCGTTGTTTTGAGTGTTATACGATCACGCTGATTTACATTTGAAAAAGGCGCCTGCGCCGTGGCAAACGATTGTTCCTCTACAGCTCTATTGTATTGAAAAGTCGTACTCACGTACGTGTTACACGTGTTTGTAAAGGCAAGAACGAAGAGGTTTCGAGAAAACGGATTCGTCCTGCTGATTCAATTTCAACTAAATGCAAATTACAATTTACGAGCTTGACGAGGACGTCGCTCAATCAGCTCCCACCCGAGTTCATCGAGGAAACGCCCGTGATAGATATACGCCGCCCGCAAGTTGAGCAATTTTAGTCAAACACACACCGCGAAAACCCAGCGAAAATTCAAACTCCGCTGCGAGCGCGCCAACCTGCATGTTTGAACTTCTCCCTTTACATATATACGCGACGCGCGAATTCACCTCGTAAACTCACCGCCACAGTAGCGCGCTCAGTGCAAACACGCACGCAGCGCGCGATTCCATTCTCCTTTCGTTTTTAGCACGAAAACCACATTCGCGGTTTCACGCTTGCACGCGCGCAAAGAATGCAGCGTTTAATTAATTTCGTTGAAATTTTAATAATAAAGCCAGAGGCAGCAGATCCAGGAAAAGAATCGCTGCGAGGTATAAATGCGGGTTTACATTCGGAAATTGAGTATTTGTATAGAGACACGCCCCCACTCGTCGTGCTTTTTCAAACAGAACTCGCCGCGCGGGAGCGCTTTATCGGAGGTTGGATTTTATTTACACTGCTGTCCTCCCCCCGCACGCGCTCGAAACATTTTCAATCAGCCGATTTGCATAGTATCGCGTTGCCGAGGGCACACACACGACTGCGAGAGAGATATGCAAATGCGAGGACGCGCCGCGGGTAATAGACTCGAAATTTTCGAGCCGATCGCGACGAGATTGTGGCTTTGCTCGCGTGACTTTTCTTGTGTGTCGCTCGCGGTCGAAACTAGTCGTTTCTCGCTGTGTAAATAATTTAACTCGTACATGACTTTTTGTCAATTTTCGTTCGAGTCTCCGAATAACGGTGAAGGTGAGTGTATAACTGCCGTGTATGTATACACGGAAAGAAAAACCATTTTGGGAGCTATAAACAACTAAAGGAGTAGGAACAATAATATCTTATTGATAAGTTTCCAAAAGTTCTTCACATGCTTCAGAGATAATAATTCCTATTTTTCTGATGTAAAGTCGATATACTACCTCGATTAATAATTAATTTCTGTTTTACATATGAAATATTTCCTACAGGAATTTCTGCAGGATTTCTTGCAGAATTGTCTCATAGATTTTCTGCAAATTTGTTCGCTATGGGTCAACTGTGGAAAAGGAACGAGAGCACAAAAATAACTTTAAACACTCTGGTGTTACTATAATAAATTCCAATACATATATAAAATTTTGTGAATTCCGTATTTAAAACATCGGGCACGAAATATGTTTTATAAAATGATATTTTATTACATGCCATAGGAAACACGTGCTGGCCAGCTTTACGCGATGTCCTGAGTGTGCAACTCTTCCCTCTATATGTGTAACTTCATTGTTATAAAATTAATTTTCACACGAGAGTGCCTCTGAAATTTCCATGTATAACAATACGAGTTCCCAAAAATGTAATCAATGGTGTATATAATGAAAATCCATGCTTTCCCCATATACCAAGGCGGTAATGAATTTTCTATTGGGTAAGAGTACACTCTCACCGTCGCGCAAAACAAACGTAATTTGATTTCTATCGCGCGCGCACACGTGTAATCCGCACGACGTCGCGTATCCCATACCTAGTATATATAGTCTCAACCCAGCAGTGCGGATGTACAACGCAATTCCGACCTCCCGCGCGCTCACATCGAAATATATCGAATTACGCGTCGCCATTCTTGCCTATAGACCTCCACCTCCTGATCATCGCCACCTCCGCCTTGAATTCCATTCGGAAAATACCAATTTCCCGAGCCGCGAGTGAAGAGAGAACCATTAGAATTTTTTTTTCCTCCTTCACTTTTCCAATATCGCTTGCGCGAAATTGCATCATCACGTCGTATCATTCGGGAAAAACTGCAGTATAATATATATAGCAGACTCACAGTCGAATTGAAAAAAGAAACAAAGCAAACGCGCCTTGAATTAGAAAACGATCTGCAACAGCGTGGTTCTCGTGAAAATTTTACTCGCGATGCTAAAGGAAATAATTGAGCAGCGGTTTTGTACATTGTTTTTATACGCTGCTGTAAAGCAGAGTCGCGCGCTGAGTTGGGTAGACCAGCTCAGAGGGTGTAGGTACAAAGACAGCGCACGCGCGTAATGTAAGGGTGTGTATATATATACGTGTAGCTACAAAAGACGCGCGCGCGCGTTGCGGTAACGCAAAGGCGCAGGTGCTTTCAAAGGTTTCGATAACATTTTTAATTTGCGACTTAAATGTAGGTTACCCACGCCGCGTCCGATCCGGAGGAAAAAACAATTTCGAAGCGAAAATAATACCTTTCTAGAGTTATGAGAGAATAATAGTTATATGGATTTCGTTATTTATTCTTTCGGTAAATATTTTTCAACAAATATAAGGTTTAATAAAAAAATTGCCGGTTCAGCCGGGACGTTTAATATTTACGGCTTTCCGGTAATAATAATTTTAATTCTGATAAAAAAAAAATGTAAAATCTAAGCATAACCCATACGTCGTGTAAACGGGCGATTATCCAAATGTAGGTTAATTTCATTTACAGATTTAATCAATGCTCGCTCTGTATTTAAGCGTATACGAGGCTTTGTTCAACCTCAGAGTATATTATATTATAAATGAAAAACTAAATTCTCAACCCCCGTATACAGTTATACAGACAAAATTATTTCCCTAAAATTTTCCATAATTAATAGCGATGCATTGAATGTAATTTCAATTAAAATCCCCTCTGAATCTCGCACGCCGGTCGCCCGCGTAATTTCACTGGGACACTACTCCGCTGTTTACGAGTACCGCGCGCGCGTGCGTCGTATTTTCTTTCGTCTGTCGTGTGCGCGCAGTCCCCAGCGAATCGGCCAACCATATAAGCTGGGAACGGCTCCACCTTGAATACGTTGCATCCCCTCCCACAAATATATAACAGCACCATGGTTTCGAAATCCGACAAACAAATTAAGTAATATTAATAAAATCCGTCATGGCACAACCATCTTATTTCATCTCAAACCCTTAATATAATTTAGTGAGAAAGGATATAAGTAACTATCACAGACAAGTAGGTATTGCAAGTACGAAAAAAAAATTCTTAACAAAATTTCAGTATTTATATAAAATAGACATCGTTCGTTTGAAAAATGTTGCAATAAATAATTCCTATCTTTTCTATTTTTGCTCCGATTTTAATTTAATTGAAGGGCTCATTTTTATCTTTGTGAAATTTCATTACGAGGTATCGTGGGAAATATTAAAAAATTTTTAAATTGGAAAGTTACAGGCAATTATTTAACTGAATGTAAGAAAGTTATGCCAGATTCGTACAAAACTTGATAAACAATTGACTGGAACTTTCCAGGTCTCCGATACCGATAACGATAACTCCTAGTAAAATTGTACAAAATAAAAAATAGGAATGACTGGTTAGATCATTTTTCAAATTGTGAATATCTATTTTATAAGTATTGAAATTTTGTTAAAAAATTTATTTTCCGTTACTTGAAATATCTACTTGTATGTAGATATTGTTACCTCTGTAAACCCATAGAAGCACCTTGACGCATATTATATATGTATATACCGCATATAAGACACTTGGCGTTTCTATATATACACAAATGCTAACCCGAGTGCAATTTCCAGCAGCCCGTGTGTGAGCGGTGTTGGAGCACTTCGCCTCTCTCGGCTGCTCACTCGCACATATGCATGCGGCGGTGGTGGCAAGTGAAACGAAATACCGAATGCCGTGCTTGCGATATTTCGCCGAGGATTTCGAGAGCCGCGCGGCTTGATAAGATAGGTGCTGTATATATATATGTATATGTGTACATAGTAGTGTACTCGTCCCGGATCGCGTATCAACGCACGAGAGGGAGAGGCGCTGCCTCTAAACCTTACCTCGGTATCGATTTTCGACCCTCTCGCGCGGCGCAAAATCAAATGGTTCAAGTTAGTTATAATTCGCGGAGAGAGAAAATTGTGGATTTCCCACTTATAATATTACAGAAGGGAAAGCTTAGTGCGGGACGTCGCGGTGTTGGACTCGTCGGGCAGTTCGGAAAGTATAACATAGCCCACTGCGTGATGCGTCGATTTGCGGCAGATATAGCCGCATTTTAAAAGCGAAAGGCCGCTGCGCACCGAGCGAAGAAGCAGCAGCTGTGCAGGCGCGCAAAAGGAAAAAAAGACGCTGCAGCGAAAAAGGTTTCCCTCGTGCATATACGCCCCCACCCACCGGCGCGTTAACTGCATTCGCCGACCTAACAAGATTAACTCGTCTCTCTCTTCCTCGCATGTGTACCGCGCTCGCTAGTCTAACCTCGCTCTTCCTTCTCCCTCTGTGCGCGCGACCGCGCCTCTCTAGGTCCTCCACCCCGCGTATACACAGGCGCGCGGGCGAGCGCTCGGCAGGGGTGTAACGAGATTAGGAGTCTGCTCTCTCTGGTTCGGTTCATCGCGTGCCGCATTGCGCGTAGTCCGCGCAGACTCAAATGCTCGCTCGCTCGGCGGCCAAGAACACGGGAATATGAATAAATCAACCCCACTCTCCCTGGCGCGCGCCCCACTTTTCGCTGCTGCTGCTCTCTCTCTCTCCCCTTAATTCCTGCGAGAGGGGAAGAGGGCTTTCTGTCGGTGCGCCAAAGGAAAAGAGAGGGCTGTGGCCTGCCCAGATATTATTATACTAAGAAAGAGAGAAGTGTTCGAGGGGCGGAGGTGTGTGGCCGAGAGCGGGGAGGACGAACGTGGAGTTGGAAAAAGAAATCTTTATATTGGTACAAAAGGTCGAGGGGGTGAAACGAGGTGCGAGGAAGAGGGAGAGAGGGAGAGAGCGGGGAAGTAAAGAGGCGCAGGGCGCTCGATATAAAAATTGGAATGGTTTTCGTATAATGATTCGCCTACACGCCGGGGGAAAGGCGAGAGGGGAAAGACCGGCGAACGGGGCGTGTACCTAAGCCAGCTGTAATTCGATCCAAATCGTTATTTCTCTCCCCCTACCTCACCCTCTATCTCTCGCTAATGGCGGAGCGAGTTCGAATTTTATTACACCTATACGCACCTCCCATCCTCCGCATGTGTCATCACGGGGATATAATATACATACATGGGGAACATTGGCCGCCTCGCGCTCTACACGTACCGTTACACTTGCTCGTAACTTGCGGGGGAAAATTTGATTTCCAAAGTTCGGCGGGTGTAATCGACGTGCCGGGGCAATTCTCGCGGCTGGAAGCAATAGCGATAGAGAGAGAGGAATAGCGTAAAATTATTGATCTTTCGACTCGGGCTTCGTCCCATTCCCTTTAAATGAGCCTTTCTTTCGAATTCATATATTTTGACGTCCCTTATAAATGGCCGGGATATATGACATATAAAAGTCGGACTTTTATAGCGAGCAGCAGTAGTACAGTCCCTTGGGTATACCAGCAGCGCGTCCCCTCGTTTTTTTTTCAAACTTGCACACACCGTCTCTCGTGGCGGTCGGCAACGCCCGCGGCGGCATTTCCCGGCATACCAGCTGCGCGCGCGTGTCCTTGAATCATTGTCCTACATACCGAACGCACACACGAGAGCCCCTCGCTAATTCAGCCTCCTCCTCTCTCCCCCCCTCTCGGAGCTATTCGTCACCCACCCACCCACCCGGCGCCGCTATATGTATACGAGGTAGGACTACTAGCTCCCCTTCACGGATCGAAGAGCAGGATCTCGCGTGCGGGTACATATAAGAGAAAATGAATAAGAGCGCAGATAAGGCGTGTGGCTACGAGGGAGGGATATGCATTTAACCTCCTTTTCCGAGAGGGGATTTTTCGTATGCGAATTTATTCGGGGGGGTGAGGCTAATTCCCCCGCTCCACTTTTGCTCCACTATGTGTGTGTGTGTATGTTTGTGCTTGTAACGCGGTACTACGTGACTTTTCGGCGTTTATGGTACTATATGTAGCGAGCGAGCTGGAAATTTGAGTACTTGTGTAGGTAGGCGTATAATTTGGATTTAATTATATATGGGGAGGATCGAAGGTCTCCGTGCATGGCCCACAGCTCGAGAGTCTACATAGGTATACATATACAGCGGGATATTCGGTTCGTGCGGTATTGTTTGGATAATAACGCGTGTATACATAGAGGCGAAAGTTTGATTGAAAAGTATAAATGTTATATCTCAGATTTTATATAGAGAAGTTGCCAGGTATAATAGCTACGACCAACTTTCTCATTTTATTCTTATATATATATATATATTTAGAGGGAGAGAGCCGGAGAAACGGGGACAATTTTGAAAAGTTTAGCAGGACGCTTTTGCTGGGTTCTATATATACTTATGTGTATCTATCTCTGTAGGTCGGATGGGGAGATCGAAATTTTTATTGAAAGTCATACTTTTTATAGAGTCGCTCTCGCTAGAGCGCGCGCTATGGGCTGTATATATACATTCGAGTTATAAAGGTCCGGCTTTCAGAGTAAGTGAAATCCATTTCCCAGGGCGTGCGCTGGCTGCGGCTCTCCATATTTGGAGCGCGAATTCTCGTAATATACGTCCGGAGGCGATGACGCGGCTGCCTTGCGCGCGCCAGCTAGATCTTCTTCTTGGCAAAGTACTTACTGCGCACGGCCCCGAAATCTCTATACTTTTGTCCGTCGCTGTATTTAACAATAAAGCGTACTACGAACTATATATTGTATAAAAACGCCGTAAGGGTATCCTTTTCAGGCAAAAACCTCGCGGCAAAAATTCACATGCTATATATACGGTACGATTAAAAACCAAAAAAAAATTTTGAAAAGTTATCGGTTTTCGAGCACACGAACGCGCCGCCGCGATTAATATTCAAGATGTATTCGCGATGCGCCGCAGAATAATGAAACACGCGCCCGGGTCTGCATCACACGTATCATCCCGCCTTTAAATATATTTATGTATGCCAATTGATCCGTATGAAGAGAGTCTTTCCTGTACATATATATATGTACATGTACACAGACTCTGCGCCGAAATTTACCGCAACACCGAACGCCGCATCGCGTTGCAAGTAGTACAGCTCAGGCTCATGTTCGACATTCGAGGCTCTCTCCCCTGTCGTCCTCGATTCATCCTCGTCTCTGTGTATCGTGCTTTGATATATGTTTCTATATGTATACGTTGACTATATGGGGTCCATTACACGAGGTTTTATTAGTGTCTCGAATCTAGATTAGATTATGTATTATTCCTATACAATTCAGGTATAATACGCGAAGTTCCAGTGCCGATTCGTAGTGATTCGCAGTCAAGTATAGAATAAAATCAACACCACAATGTAACTCTCATCAGCTGACTGTCAACGCTGCATCTGGCATGAAAAATACGCCCTTAAGACTCATTTCTTAAAATGCTCCCGAAAAAAATTCAAACCAACAAAGAATCGATACGAAAACAAGCTTCTCCCCCAGTCCCCATCGACTAAACCACACACACATACACACTCACACACTTTTCACATATATATTCATATCGATCTAATACTCGATAATTATTATCCTTCGCCTTCTCTCCCGCGCGCGTGTCTGCATAATCGATTGATCGATATACACGTGTACCTATATGTATATTAGCCATAGTATGGCACACACGCGAAGGAGATGGATTTCCGTGACGAATTATTCGACAGGGTTGCGTGTGCCCGGGTCAACCGCGACTCGCGCGGCACGAATCAAGTAGTATCTGTCCGTCTGTATGTATATATCTATGGATTCCGCGGCGACGGTGGCGTTGAGGGGCCTAGTGCTCTGCGGATTCGAGGACACGCGTACCAGGTATCGGCTCGGCGACGACGCGAGGTCGACCAGGCCACTATCTATGTGTGTGTGTCTGTCTATACGTGTGTATATACCTGTTGCGTAGAGCCGCGTTGTCGGTTTCGATGCGTCTAAGGGGATAAAGATGGCGTGCATATATATATAGAGAGAGAGAGAAAGAGCGATTATCGCGGTGACGAGTTGCAGTATGGGCAACTTGAAAGTTTTGACGGTTGTCGATTTCCGCCGGCTTAATTGTTGTAAAATGGGTTTGTTATTAGTGAAAAATCCACTGTATATTCACTATGAATTAGTGGATTTTAAATAGTAAAATAGTGAATATCCACTAATTCATAGTGAATATTCACTATTTTATTAGTGAAAATCCACTAATTCTACGATGGAGCAATTTTATAACTAATATATAGTGGATTTTTCACTAATTCATCTTTATAGAGTACTATTACAGACATTATAAATTAATGAAACAAAAATTCAGAGAATTTTATGCAACTCCTCTTTAAATAATATCGTCGTTGGTAGTCTGAAAATTCTTCCGAATCGTCCTCAGTTCAACGATTTCTAGCATTTTATCCTCAGCTATATTATACGCTTTCGGCAAATAAATCAAATTTCGTACATCAAACTCCCAAACAATCCTGAATTAACATTTTCTCGCGAGAGGCAACGTTTGCTCATCGTTAGCTAATTCCTTGAAATCTTTAACTCTGTCGAAAACCACCCCGTCTAAAAGAGCTCTCTGCTCCAATCCCGCTCTACAAACAGCTCTCTCTCTCTTTTTCCTATAGACTTGCCTTCGAAAACAGGCCTGGCAGCGACCCAATCTCCGCGCGCCGACCGCGCCCCGACTTTTCAAGCCGCGCCCGCTTACACACACACACACATCCACACAGACATCGGCAATCTCGAATCGCGTCGTCGTCGATGTAAATATAGTACAAACAAACAATAAACATATCTGAGAAAATTGTTAAGACGCCACGTGCTTGTATAGACATTATGGAATTAGGAAAGCTCATAATATACATGTGCAGTACAAGTTATAGGATATTATAGAGTGCGGATAATGAAGTGAGGATGAGGGGCGCGGTTACGTGGGTGAGCGCGCGCGCAAGCGGGTTCGACCGAGTGCGCGAGTACTCGGCGCGCCGGCGTGCGATGCGGATATTATATACCTATACTATTATATATACGTATATAGACAGAGCTGACGGCAGTTTTCGGTGTTGAAACTGTCGCGAAAGGGCGAGAATCTCTCAGGCATGCCGATGTGAATTAGTGCAAAGAAATTTCGTTTTCTCATTATATAAATGAGGTGTTTGATGATATTTAGGTTCGTTGATAAAAATTGTGAAATGTTAATATTAATAATAAGCTTCCGGCAGCCTCGGCTGTCCCCTACTCTGTCGTACATTATACAATTATTGCGTAACGTTTTATACTTATTGAAACGGCGCGTTACACAACTTTTACATTTACCGGACAACACATCACGCACATATTTTGGCATCATGCAATTGCCTAGCGCACGGAAACGGCCAATTAACCACTCGATCCCGTGTTCGAAAAAGCCGCTCGTTTTCCCCAGTCCAGCTCTCGCCACGCAAAAACGCAATTACGCGATCGTTCCGACTCCGTCCCAAAGGCCGGCTGAGGGAGGAAAAAAGGGCCTATGCATCACCCCCAACCTTTACTTTCGCCTCTATATACGCGCAGACTCGGCCGGAGGAGCGGGGATAGTCCGACGTTCGCGCGCGCGCATCGGCGGCGCCGTCGCATCATACTTACCGCATAATGCGCGCCCGCGCCGCTGCGGCTACATCCCCACCGACTCCCACACATACATACTTATAAGTATATACGAATAACTCGCGCCTCTCGCAATCGTTTCTCTTGCGCCGCGAATTTAGAGGCTCGCTCGCCACCGCGATTTGTAAGCCTTCGCTCCGCGGGCTTTTAGGTCACTTTATTATGTAGGTCGCAGAGCGAGCTACTGCCAGTGAGGGAGAAAGAAAGAATGAAAGAAAGAGAGCGAGCGCTCTATTGTTCTTAAGCCGTTTTAAGGTGCTTTCCCGCGGCGGCGGCGTATATAAGGTGCTTCCCCCCGCGTGCACGTGGCGTCGGGGGAGAGGGATCTGTGTGTGCGCGCTAAGGGATGAATTTTTCAGGAGGCTCGGAGAGGCTGAATGGGCAAGAGAAGAATAAGGAGGAGAAGGAAGCGTTTTTAGGGTTTCGTGAGTGGCGCGCCGGTGGATTCTGGAGGATTCAATTCGGCCCTCTAGCTGTATGTACACAAGTTGCTGGACTGTGCATGGGATTAATACGGTCATATTTTTCGATTCGAGAGTCCATTAACTTGTGGTGGTCGTTGTTCAATCGTCCCTGAGCAAGTTTATCGACGCGAACGATTTCAACGGCTACTAACTATTCATTTATCGCTGACTGGGGAAGGGAGGGCTCGATGTTTCGTTGATTCACTGTAAAATTCATGTTAACTAGTCAATTGTATGATAAATAATAAAACGAAACCGAATTTTATTTTGTTCAAAGTTTTTGCAAAAACCACTTGATATTTCAAACTGTTACATGGATGATAGAACGTTCAAAACCGCAGCGAAGCGTTCTCTTCATTTTTTGTGATTTTATGTATTTTATTTTTAATAAGCTTGAAACTATGTCAATTGCTGGGTCGGTAATAGTAGGACTATATCACCCAGTTAATAGTAATATAAAATATACAATGTTAGGAAAAATTTCTGTATATTAAGAATACACTGAAAAATGCCTGAATTTTCCCAGATTTTTTCAAGGTCTTCTTAAGCTTGTATTATTGGTTATATAATCCACAATAAAAGTTAGTACATCACTTAAAATATTAATAATTTACTATATGAACGTTTTGTTTCTTAGTTTTTAACTTGACAGCTATATCGCAAACTGTACCAAATATACGGTTCAACCTTCAGAAAATATTTAATAAATTATTTATTACTTAAAAATTGTCATTTAAATAATTTTTAATTGAAAAAATCTAAAAGAGTCTCATTAATAATTTCGTTGTGCAATGTGATAACAGAAGTCCCACATAGTATTTATGTCTCTGGTTCAATTATTAAAAGTTACGATAGCGTATATTATATAATTTGTAATTTCGAAATGTACACTTTGAACTCTAAATTTCGGTTATATATTCTGAACTTCCGCATCATTCGAAATAATGCAGTACGCTCAACACGATTCGATAATTTTAATCGATAATTATTTCCGAAACATCTTCGTGCAACCCCAACATTTCGTAATCAACATTCGAACTTCCAAACCATCCGCGAATCCAATTTAATTTTTTCCACCGCGATCGTATATATAACATATAACTAAATATCAATCGACACCGGCCCACACATATTGAATTTTTTAGTTTTCATTTTTCTGTTCGTTGGCGATATCTAATGCATATTTGCAAGGCCGACTCGAGCTTATAGTCGAACAGCTGGGGCGCAAATTGACTGTCCGAAAAGTTCGGAGAGTCGCGCGTCCGGCGAAGTTTTAATTTCAGGAACGGAATTGCCTTGGAGAGCGAATAGTCGATGAATGGTAAGCGGATTGCTGTTATTAGACGAAATGGACTTTGTCGGTTCAAGAAGATTAATGGGAAAAGTGCGAGCGCGTGTGTACCTATGGGTGCGTGTGTATGGCACTGCCATGTGTATTATATAACTTTGATTAATATATATAGGGGGGTTGTTGCTATAAAGTTCTGCTTTTGTCGTACCGATTCATCAATCAATTTTTTCTTCCTTTTTAATTAAAATTAACTATTTTTCACGAAAACACAATTTTCTACATTCTTAGAACGTACACATTATATTATATAACTTTTGCCCCGCGACGATCATCCCACACCCATTCCACCACGCGACAACTGAAATCGAAACATTCATAAACCGCGTGTCAGCCGCAGAAAGCTGCACGCCGCACAAGCCACCTTCAATCCTTTTGCAAAAAAAAAAAGAAAGAAAGCACTTCTGGCTTTGCCAAGGACACCAGGCGATATAAGCACGACACCTTCCTCTTTAAAGCTTCGCTGAAAACGACGTCCCCCGCTCTCCCGCTCCCTCGACTGCTGACCAAGATATCTCAAAAACCAATCATCCGATTTATTCGGGACTTGGCAAGCGACTATCTCTCTCCCCCGACTCCCCACTCCCACACGAGAGAGAGAGCCAGAATTAAGTCGATATTTGCTAAGTCCACCGTTCGTCGGGTGTATAAGAGAGCCGACCCACGGGCGAGATAAGGCAGAGACGAGGCACGCGCGCGTATCTGGAGAGCTAACGGTCGGCGCGTTCCAGGTTTTGGGAATGAGGAAGAGAGAGAGGTGTTTGACAGTATCGGGATTTTGGAGGGTATATATGTGCAGGAGAGGAGTGGTAGCTGAGCTATGGAAGGTCAGTGTTTAAGAAGTCGCTGGCGCTGCAGGGTCAGAGGAGCGCTGGCTGATAAGCGAAATAACAATTTAAATATAGGGAAATAACTAAAAATAAAATATCTCGTGGAAATTCGTTATGATTCTGATGCTAAAAGTCATTTGGAAAGTTGGTCAATGCATGGTTAATGGAGATGTCAAGTTGACTGATTAAAGTGAAATTCTTCCTTTAATGATGTAGAGCCGCGCAGGTAACCTTGAAACCTCCTCGCTCCATTCCGGCAGAGCTAATTAGGCCCCGTAAAAAGCTAGTCGAGACGAAAATGCGTATTGCTTAATTTATCTAGAAATATATAACGTATATAAGCAAAAAACACAGAGCGGCACTATGAGAAACAATTTTGATCGACTCAAACTCGTATTCAAATTTTGTTCTCAGTGTATTGACCGCGAATTGGTATATTAGCCAGAAATATAATCCCTCCGCTATAATATAACTCTATGATGCTACTTTCGTTATCTACCTATACTTATTTATACTGCAATTACATGACGCTTCAAATGTACGTAATAAAAATTCAAGTCAGCACCGAACAAACTTCGCCCTCCTCCAGCTGCTTCCCCCTTGAGCAAACTCGCGAACCGAAAGACGTTTATTAGCTCCATCCCCCAATCTCCTATCATCTTCCGATCCTCATCCAAACACGGGCACCTTTAAAAAAACGAAAATACACCGCGATAAACAAACTCTCCCCTAATAAAAAGGTGACGACTCGTCCCGCGGGTCGAAAATTAACTCCTATCCCGATCTCCCCCATCCCTCCGTAAAGAAAAACAAAATTCTCTATCTCTACGCCGCGTAAATCGCAATATGTATGCGCGCGGACGCCCTTATAAATACAGGGAAGCAGAAAGATACATGCGGAATGCCGCGCAGCATCCCGCGGCATTTTCCTGCCTTCTTTGCGCCCTTCGTTCTAGCTCTTCCTCCTCCCCTCGTGCGCAATCGATAAAAAGACAGCAGCAGCGGTGGCGGCGACGGCTAAGCAAACGTTTGTCTTGCGCGTTCGGTTGCTCTTCGTATATGAATTTATCGGCGCTTCCGTGCTATTCCCTACTCTCCTTCTCTTTTTTTTTTATCTTTTCGTGCTGGGGTGGAGAAGAAACGCGCGCGCGCGAGTGGTTCCAGGAAATTAGGCTTATAAATTAGGGTGGCGGAGAGGGCCAGGGGTGAAATATAAAGAAGGTGACGCGTGTGGGAGAGCCGATCTTTCTCTGCGCGCGTGTGCGTGTGGTTTATTTATTCGTGAGCTATAGCGCGCGTGTCTTGGAGTTTTTAATAATGCACGCTGTTTTATTATGATAGTTTTTTTTCTACGCGGGGGAGAATTATGTGTTATTTAGTGTTGAGCGGAATTTCGTTTGGTTGTTATGGCTCATGGTTTTTTGTTTGACGCGCGTGAAGAATGTAACCTTATATTCATAAGGAATTGAAGGAGCTATTTTTGGGCAATCTAATAAAGGAAACTAAAGATTAGAAATTGACTATCTCAGTCGAATTTCGAAATTCAATTATTATAAGTTCATTTATATAGGAACGATCTATATTTTTCGCTGTTGAATATTGCAATTATCGATAATGGCTAAATGGATTATTGTCTCAAGTGAATTGCAATATCATTGGATTTTAAACGAATCACATTTACAGAAAATAACTACTCTGATGAAGATCGTTATTAAAATGTGATCGCCAGAGTTGAAATTAAAATAACTTTCCAACCTGGTATTCAATTTTAATTTGAAACGCTATTGATTTTTTTAATACATCAATGTCAATCATTTTGAGTCTAACTTTATTCATTTATAACTATATCCTAGTTACTGAAAATTTATACATTTATAAAAGTACAAATGTCTTTGAAAAGTTCGAAGGACGATTTGCATAATAATTTATCTCAATCACAATAATGACACGTCTCCCCGACTTGAAAAAATGCCATTTATTATTTTGAACGATAGATTTCCATTTATTATCTTCACTAATCTACAATCTTACAGACATTTATTTGAATATCATTATACGAGCCCTTTTTAAAATTACTCTCAAATTATCGCATCGATATCGCCTTCAGATCTAAATTTAGCTCGAGTAATTTTCGACTAGGTGGTACAATTTATGAATCAGAATTTTAAACGAAGCAATTTTATATATACCATTAAAAACGGAGGCTCTGATTGAAGCTCGTTTCAATCTTGTCACTTGAAAGCTTTTTGGGTCAATAAGTTCGAACATTATGATTTAATACGCGCAGACTTTGAAGTCGACTTGATTTTCATTAAAAAAAATCAGACGGTAAACCCCTTCGTACAATTTACTAAATCACACCCAAAAAGTCTAAAAATAAAAGGAATTTTCCATTCCGTTCTCTCAATCCCGCGCTACCTGCCATCGATAATAAATATACGTTCGGCAAACTTTTCACCCTCGCGGCTTATTCACGCTTTGCCTCACGCACACATCCCCTTGTATAGCGCCGGCTACCGTCACGCCCCATATATACAGATACCTTCGTGTGCGTCAAAATATCCCCGCAGTCGTCGTCGTCGTCGTCGTCGTCGCTGCCTTTGTCGTTTTATAATACACATACCTATGTAGGCCGGGCGAATCGATGATTTTTATCGTTCCTTCTCGTGTTATCTTCATCGATTGCCTCCTTTGCTCCCCTCTTATATACAGAAACGCGCAAGGAGTCGGGAAAAATTGCGGCTGGCGCGCGCATGCGAAATAAGCGGCCGTTAATTTTTCAGCCGCTGGACGTGAATTTCGGGGTGGTAGAAGAGGGAGGGAATTTCGAGGTCGTGAATAGCACAAAGAGAAAAAAGCGAGAGAGACAGATAGATAGAGAAAGAAAGAGAGAGAAAGAGTGTCGCAGTGGCGCTGATCTCTTTTGGAATGTGTACGTTATTGCACGCCCGGAGCTTTTTTTGTGTGTCCTTTGTCGCGCACGCTGCGGTCGCGTTTATTGCGAGAGCTCGTGTTCCGCAGAACAAAAAATTATTCACTGCAGTAGTTTTGGAAAATTTTCTCGTTGATTGTATGACCTAACGGACGAGAAAAAATTTATGACATAAATGTGACTGCAAATATATATTTTTTTTAATGTTTTGAACCCTTTAAGTGTGGATAATCTGTAGAATTGCGAATATAGTGCGCTGCGGCAGCTTGAAAAAGCCGATTGTTCGATAAACGCACTCTGTCTCGAAATGAAATTTCAAGAGCACGTTAGAATGAGAGCGAGTGAGTGTGCGAAAATGACGAAAGTTCGCGCAAAGTCAAACCGCAAGCGCAAGCGCTATTAAAATTCGGTTGGAGAGACTATTTGGCTAAAACGTCCAGCATATATTATATACGCACGGGAACCAACTCTATACCTATTCATCTCTCTCAAAAAGCAGAAAAATGGGCTCGCATAATCTTCTCCGTCTTCCGTTTGCACATAAGTAAATTGAGTCATTTTTAGGTCCACGGCTCCACCAAAGTTTTTCAAATGTATTTGGACCTCCCAAATGGTCAGGTGATTAGTTATAAAAAAATTTTCTCGAAAATTAGAGAAAAATTAAGCTTATGAATCTAAACAAAATATTATAGCATTTTTTTACCTTTTTTAAGTAAAAAATACTCTTGTTCAAGTTTCAATAGTTTCCAAGTATAGAGTAAGTAAGTACGATCTATAGTTTTCGAGTAAAAAAATTGTCAAAGTTCCAAAAAATGCCCTATTTCTTAAAATTTAACAATTTTTCACTTAGAAACTATATATTGATCACACTTAAAAATTTACATTTTACTCAAAATGAATCCTTTAAAAATGTGTTTATAACTAATTCATCATATCAAGAAATACGGATTCACAAAATCAAAATACATTAAAACCACTTTGGTGGAGCCAAAGTCCACTTTGGACTTCAAACTGCCACAAAAACCCTCTCTGGCCCTCGGATATCAACCGTTATTATTTCCCTGACAAAATACACTCATTATTCAGACACAGTCGCATGCTAAATCAGACACACACAGCAAGCAAAAAACAAAAACCCCGCACGCGAAAATTTTTTTTAGCGCTCTTTCCCTCCTCACGTTTTTCCCGTATTTAGGTCAACTTTCGGCGCTCGCGTGTTTACCCGCGCCCGCGTCGTTCGAAGGGGGCACGGAAATGTCGCGTGTGACGCAGGTGCCTTATGCATCGCAAATGCCCGCACGCGTACACACACTCACGTATACAATCTTCCCTCTCTTTCCCTTTTGTCGAAAATTTTTAATTGCCAACGCACGCAATTTCTCATTCGAGCTGCGCGTCGACGGCTTCTGGGTCAAGCTGCGAGGAGTGACTTCCTCCTCCCTGGGGACTGTGGCTGCTGCTGCCGTAATACGTGCGCTTAAAGCGATTAATTAAATTTGGCGGCTGCGCGCGTGTATAGT
Organism: Torymus auratus; assembly: GCA_900474315.1. Classification (NCBI taxonomy): domain Eukaryota; kingdom Metazoa; phylum Arthropoda; class Insecta; order Hymenoptera; family Torymidae; genus Torymus; species Torymus auratus. The sequence goes on from UXGD01000134.1 coordinate 82,347, forward strand.
ATAGAGGCGCTTCAAAGGGGACTTTAGCGCCCGCGCACTGCGTTTTTTCTTCCTTTCTTTTCTCTCGTATCTTGCTTGCCTCGCCGGAAGTATAGTTTTTCTTCCTCGCAGAGCTTGCTTCTTATATATACAAGCTCGCCCCTATGACCACCTGCTTCTTTTCCTTTCTTCCTAGCGAAATTCAATTTCAGAGCGAATTAATTGCCACCGGCCGAGTTTAATTAAACTTCGTCTGCGCACATGTAACGTCGAGACAGCTATATTATATATAAATATATATATACATATAGCTGATTTCAATTATTCTCGGGCAAACATTGTTTTGCGGCGGACCGAAGAAGAAGGAGGAGGAGGAGAAGAAGAAGAAGAAGCGTCTGAAAAAATATTGCTTCCTGTAACGCGTAGCCGAAAGCAATAAGTATTGTTTTGTCGAGCGCGTGGGAGCTCTACTGCTTTGCGGAGGTGACAATTCACAGCTGATACTTGTTTATGTGCTGCGAGTACGGCCTTTTGGATTTGTTTCTTTTTCCTATCCGTTATAAACAAAGAGAGTTTTAGAATTAAATCTGAAATTTTTATTAGCGAAATCAATTTATGCGTGTAATTCTTTTTACTTGTGGTTTTAAAAGATTATAAGCATAAAATATCGTTTTAAGGCTGCAGGGAATTTGGAATAAATTTCTATTTGCTGCGGAGGTAACTTATTCGCGTTCGCGTCTCGTATTTGATAAAATATATAAGAATAGAAATAAAAAATGCAAAAATTAATGTAAAATAATTTACTTAATTATACTGTACAATGAATAAATAATAAATATCATACATGAAATAAATTATCATGCATCCTTGGAAGTTGAAAATAAATGATATAATGATAAGGAATGAGATCTTTTTAAATTTTTAATAAATATAACAGTGAAGGAACAAAAGTGCATTGCTTTGAATGGAAAAACGAAGCACGAATATTTTCCAAATTAGTATATCGCAATCAAGTAAGGTCTACCAAATAATAATACAGTGCTTTTAACATCGACAAAATCCCATAATGTTTGTTCTCACTTTAAAGCCTGTTGCGAAAATGAACGTGCCCACTATAATTTTCATCAGATTTTATTCTGTCGTTAAATATAGGTATGTACAGCAAGTTTCTCTGCGCAAAGGATATTGATTTTTGGGGAGTAAAATTGGCCAGCCCACATCTCGTTTTTACACAAGATGATTTACACAAGATATGGACTGTCCAAGTTTATTCCTCCCTAGGTGTGCGCAATATACTATTTCACCACACCTTGGCCGAAGGTGCCACTTTTGCTCCCGGCACCCGATCGCGAATTTTGTAATTTCGGCTCCACCAGGCAAACAAAATCGTATACGTACCATGGGAGCGAATACAGAATGCCCCAGGTATGTAATGTACTAATTCTCGCACATGATATACAATAATTGTGGAATTCTCTTCCCGAGTGCATTAAATATCTATACCTATTCTAAGCCCGTTTAAAGGCGCCTTTTTCGAATATCTTTTAAATATCGATATAACTCTTTAAGCATTGCAGCTGCGATGTTATATATAAACAAATTATTAATTTTCAATTGACTATAATTTTTGCAGTTTCTGCTTTCTTACCAGACGTTGCTCGAATAAGCACATTTTTTTAATGCTACATGCCTGTATTAGAGATTCCTCATTTTTTTAATGTACAAATCTATAGTTATTTAATATCAAACCATCAACTGTGATAAAACTGATGTGATTTTATATTTTTGTTTGTACTTGCGTTATTTCTTGCGACAAATTATAATAATATTCTGAATATTGTGACCAATATAAATTTTTTCTCGCGTTATTCCTGCGACGTAAGATAATTATAATAATACTCTGTATATCAATGTTCCATTTTATTTCTTGTCATTGTCCAAAACTAAATAAACAACTAATAACTAATCTTAATCCGAAATTAAACCAGCGCCCGCATCTCTCGAGCTAATAAAATAAGATCCAGGCGCGCGTTATCTTAGAAATACACGCACACGCACACAGCTCCCATCAAATCCATCTCAATTAATCACCCAGCCCATCTCCCGCAGATAACCACCTTGCTATAAGTATTTACCGCTGATACAGCATTATTTTCATAATGGACGGCGCATCCACCCGGGCGAGCCGCCTTCCCATCATCCACGTAAAAAGCTCCTCGAGAAAAGCTCTCTCCCCTCCTCTGTCACACTAGTGACCTAGACTTGAAAAATGTACGCAACAACATATATGCATGTATATATACTTATAGACTATATTCTGCGCGGGTGTTGATTTGCGCCATTCACGCGCAGAGGGTATCTCCGCAAGGAGAAAACGGACACGACCTTTTCCTCCTCCTCCTCCTCTCGCGAGCGAGCGGGAAAACAAAACCCGGACGCTGCCTCGAGTAAGTATATAGAAAAGAGAAGACTGTGCTATAGTCTCGCTTGTCCCGAAAGTATACACGAAACACGGGGGGAGGCGGACTTTTTCTTTCTCAGCGAGAAGGAGGGATGATGTCCCAGGAGAGAGAGAGAGAGAAAGCGAGCGCGGGGTGAAGAGTCTCGGGGCTGCTGTTGGCCGAATTTTCCGAGAGCCGGAATACCGGATTTTCCCCCTCTCCATCACCCTCTTTCTTCCCTCGTGGCCTTTTATTTCCCAGCGCGAAAAGTTCTTATATTCTCTCGCGAGCGCGCGTGCCCTTTCTTTTTTTCCGCACGTATTTTCAACGCGCAATTCTCCTTACTTTCTTTTTCCGCAGCAGTAGGGGGGTGAGTTATACGTTTTTGAGAGGAGTTGCGCGCGAGGTTAATAAGGAAGTGCGGCGCGGTGATGAGCGAGGGGCGACTGCATGCACGGCAGCGGGAGAGAGTAATGGTGAAATATTTCGTAATAAGGGCGACGGCGGCAGCGGTGTCAGTCGCGCGGGGATATGGATATAATTGAAAAATATGGTGCGGTGTTCGAATTGCGTGGTTGAGAATTATTTTTTGCCGCTGAATATGAGATCTTGGTGTGTTTATCTCTGGATTTTCTTTCGAGTCTGAATTGTTTATTCTGCGTTAATTATACAGTATATTATTGTACTCCCGGTTGGTTATAAAAGTATAGTGAAATTGATTTACAGAAAGAGACTTACTTAGGAGATATTAAATGACCATACTATAAAAGTATTTATTATGTTCATCGCGAAATCGGCTAATCAATAAAAAGAAAAGTTCAGAAGCTTTGAGAAAACTGCATACTGTAGGTAGACACTTCGTAAGGTTGGAAGGTTAAGTAACAATAATGAATGATAATGCCAAGAAAATCGACACAAATGAGTTACTTCTAGAGCTGCATTTATTTTTAGATGACATTGAGCCGGCGTAAATGTATTAAATTCTTTTTATTTTCGCGATGCATGAAATGTGTACATCACAATTTCAGAGCGCAAAGCCGTAAGTATCCTGCATATTCTAATGCGCGTGCTGCCCCCATCTATATGTTGAGACATAGCAATTTCAATATACGACTTCTACATCATATTGTTATAACGTGGTAAAAAGTATAACATCGTTGTATGAAATACGCTCTTTGAGTTTAAAATTCTTTGCTCAGCCGAATATAAAAGACATAATACATACGCGCTGCCAAACAATGTATATAACTTCTGTTTCTCCCTCGAGGGAAAGCCTCTCTTGTCTATTATGCAAGTCTAGGTGGATCTTCTATGATTTCACAGCTCATGTAATTCATGATTGACGCTGAAAAATTGAAATTGCATTTCCGTCGAACTTGACGCGAGGCGCGCGCACACAAAGCCTGCCAAAAACATCATCTGTTCACGGCATCGAATGGAAGCTAGAGAGAGAAAAAAAATGGCCTTTTCATTGGTCAAGATTAAACTGTCAGGCAGCGTGTATTTTTAAAATTTCCCTCAAATTCACGCGAGCGAGCGGAATGAAACTTTATTTTCTCAAAACAATATGTCGTACACCACCAACAGGAGCGGAGATTTAGCAAAGATGGCCTTGAAAAGCATTACTTTTATATAGCGTATATAATATAAATCTTTTCGTGTATAGACAGGCAAAAGTCGATAATCGTGTCATAAAAAAGTGCAGCTCGCCGCTGTGGCACGCGGTACGCGGCAAGGACATATTGCGCGCGCGCGTATATAGAGAAGAGGGAGAGAAGTTTGCGTCTTGAGATTTCCAAGAACGACATAGAAGAACAGTTCGCCTTATAATATTCATAAAAAGCATAGTGAGTTTCATCCTGATTTAGCGTCGCGCTCTTGCTTGCATCAAGTTCGAACTTTTTCCATCTTTCCAGCGAAGAAAATATATAGCTGATCTGTTCGAAATTGAAAATATTAATAAAATTCAAATGGCAGTGTGATTTTTAACTTCGATACTGTCTTATTATTTACGACTTCTTTCTTTTCAATAAACAGCAGGATGAATGAAGTTTATTACGAGAAAATAAATGCGCGGTGAGGCGAGTTTCGCGTTCTACGAATTTCCACCGATACAAAGCATATCTTTTGTCTACGAAAACGATAACTTCATTTTTCATGCCGCGGCTGCGCAGTATTATTTTATCCTAAAAAAAGCAATAATGAATCCTTCGAAAAATTAGCTTCGCTGCTCCCCTGCATGGAAAAGCTTCTTATTCCAGCAATGAAATCGCCCTTTACTTACACCGCGGGAGCACGTTAATTAAAGGAAACCATTTAACGTAGCGGCAACGCTTTCCTACAATTCCTTCAAGACACCGTCGCCTGATGCCCACGTCGATGATTACAATTGCACAGAAACCCAAAAAGTTTCCCCTATTTCGGTCATAAAAACAACAAGAAAGTTGTAAGTTTTTTTTGTTCTATATAGACCACACAATTCGTGACAAAATTTTAAACTTCTCGTCGATATTTCCCATGTTAAATTTCCATTAGAAAAACTGATGGGCGGTTAAAGCTATATTATAAGACCGTTTTCCTGTGTTCCATAGTTTTTTCGCGTATTGTGTGATCTATAAAATAAGAAAAATCTTATTGCAGGAGTGTGCCTCAAATTTTGTTTTTCGTCGTTTTAATCACCGAGTTAGTAGGGGATACTTTTTGAAGAATTACACATATATATATAATTATAATAAATTTAAAAAAAACGTGACATCTTAATCGATATACCTTGTCTTGGAAACCCGGCATCTTGTGTCTGTCCGCGACACCGGAAAATTAATTCCTTCCGCATCCATCTCCTCATCTTATCTATTCTTTCTACACACACACACACACATATCGCTTTATTACCCGTCAGCGTCGTCAGCGTGGCACGCGCCGGCACGTTTTATCCATATATTGATCGACACCTCTCTCTTCCTCTAAACTTGAACTCCGATTATCTTTCTTACATGCCCCGCGCGCGAGTATAGAAGACGCAGTGGTGAGCACGCCGCACAGCACAGCAGCGTGCCGTCTGGTCTATGCAAGTTCGTGCATGCAAACGTATGTATGCCCGGCAGCAAAAAACACATGAACAGGTCGTTTTCCTTTTCGCTGCTTGTCAGCTCGTTTTTCGATGCCGAGCGCTGCGGAAAATCGACGGTCTCGCTGCACGCACCGGAAGAGAAGGGCCTATGTCGCCCATATATTTTCAGGGGCTCAGTAGTCTACGTTGCGTCCTACATTGCCGACAGAGCCAAACCTTCTAAATCCTGCGGAAGTGTGCGCAAAGCAAGATTCATTAACTACTTATTAAGAAATCTACTTACATTTAGTCTAAAGTAATTGATTGATTTCATACAAATCACATACGAACGTACTGGTTATGAATATTATGTCATAGAAAGGAAATTTGCCTTTAATTTAAATACAGCATGTTTTTAGATTCAAATGAATATAGTCATTTACTACAAAGGAATACTTCTATCTGTGTACATGCGCACGAGCGCAGAAAGATAGCACGAGGGAGGAGAAAGTTGACGATTAGCGCGACGGGTGTATGAGAAAAATTCATAAAAATTTTACACTTATAAGGCGGCTTAATAACTAGATAAATTTTTTTATTTTTAAACATACCATCAAGCGCGGTTTTTTAAAATTCTGATATCACAAAGTACCTATATGGGAATAATTGTGTACAATTAAAAAGCTTTTGATAAGACTTTTTTTTTAATAGTTGGAAGCTTTTGAAGAAAATGGCAAAATAATCCTCTTCTTTAAACCTCAGCCATTTAGTCCAGAAACGTTCTACACAAAGTTTCTTTTCATTTACTTTTTTGAAATTTATTGGGATTCTTGGGATTTGTGTGTTTTGATGCCTTCGACGCTTAACTTTAAATTCTTATATATAACTGTTGCGGAATCAACATTTCTTAATTTTCAAAAAATTCAATAAAAGCTCTTTCTTTCTCGTTTAATTTTCTTTCTTGAAACTTTTGAGGACGTTTCTGGGGTAAATGACTGAGGTTCAAAGAAGAGGGCTTTTTTGCCATTTTTCAACCAAAACTTTCAACCTTTAAAAGAAATGTGTCACCAAGACGCTTTTAATTGTATCCTATTTTTCCCCGTACACTTTGTGAGATGATGAAGAAAACATTTTGACCAGTTTTGAGTATAAATTTTTTGTTAATTCCCATTTATATATAGGTATACAAATCGATCCCGAGCGCGGCTGGTATCTGCAGGAAAGCTCGTGCGGAGGTGGAATGTATAATGCTTGGATTTTTTTGCTTTTCTTATCAGAGGAGTAAATAATATATATCCCTGTATGGCGGAGATAAGGAAGTTCCGTTCTCTGTTTCTCGTATTTTTAGCGTGCAAAGGATTTCGAGTCAATAAGTGCGTCTATTATTTGCCTTCGCGAAGACTCGTGTTGCGCGTGTCGTAAAGGTTTATTGTCCATAGGGTGGATGAGTGTTGAAAAACTTAGCCTAAGAGCATTTTAAAAGCCCTTTCTCTATTTATGGGGTAGTTATGCCCGCGCCGAAAGCCGTAAGGGTTGTTTTTACGGCACGGCTTCTTTGCCGAATAGGGACATCGTTCGCAATTTAATGTCCCGCGGGGGGCTAAAATTGTAGAGTGCAGCGATGCTCGTATAATAGCAGCGTGTTAAATGAAAATATTTGCTAAACGGGAAATAAAATTTTTGCACGATTTTAAATATCCCGTAAGTGAATTAACGCGATGTTTAATTTCAATATTGTTGAAAAGTTTTGTCTCGTTGCGAGATCTTGACAATATTTTCTTTCTAGTAATACAATTGCATATACAATATTTTATGCTATCATATTTGTATCCTTATATCGTAGGTTTAGCTTTCAATGAAAAGGAGAATGGATACAAAATTATAATTATGCTAAAAGCATAACCGATTAACCTTGGAATGCTAGTTGTTGATGGTAACTTCACTCCAAGCTTATACTTTTCCTTAGCTTTGAATGAGCTAATCGTGCTTTTTATCGCGCATAAAGACATTATTAATGAAGTTTTTTTACGGTGGCATATTCTTCTTCTATAATTAAATCTACTTATTCTGAATAATATATTGTATATAAAAATAAATTTCTGAAAAATAATTGAAAATATGCGGTTGAATAGCGGAAAAGGAAATTCCATAATTGAAAAACATTGAAATTCACAAGTTACTGTATTAATTGTTATTCACCCAGATAAAATGATAGAATTTCAAAAACATTATTCCCTTATCTCTACGGAAATGAAATGTAGGAAAAACATTACCGATGATGATTAAATAAGATGAGAAATGTATCTATGTACATACATTTCAATGTACGGTGTTAAGTATATATACTCTCCGTGTAGAAGGCGTCGAGTGTAGTAGGATATAACGTGATATCCTCCAATTTCCATGTTATTTAATCAAATCAAAATACATTTTTCTTCGTTTCCCCCAGAGGATAAAAAAAGACAAAATATATATTTTTAAATTCCATTTTATTTTTACGCTCCACCAGATATTATATATATACACACACATATTGTTTTTCAAGTAAAAATTCAGATCTCGTATTGCGCATTTTCCCAATGGAGAGTAAATATTGTACTCGATCGATGCTGTATGTAAATTATTGTCAAATTAAAAAGCTATTTTTATTTAGAAATTATTCTAGAATAAATTTAATTACATGTATTAATGTACAGTTAATTTTAGGTAAAATGTAGATTAAACTTGTCTCGGAAATTTATTCTTCAAAGTCACTTATCGCAGTCACGTTTAAACGTGCCTCAGAGTGGACGTCATGTATATGTGCAACTAAAATGAACTTAATTTCAAAGGATAAATGAGGCTAATAGCACACTTCTTCGATATACCAATACTAAAATAAATTACTGTATAATTTACAAATGAGATTTGCGACTAAATTAAATATTTTCAGTTAATTAGGATTTACGTTACAAACAAGAATAATAAAGTAAATAACTGCTTTTAAATGGAAACTCTACATTAAGTATATGTAACATTGTTTAATTTCCGAGCATCAATAATGAACTATTCTGATACAATAGTCTACTTAAGCTTTTGTTTATTATAATAATACACAGAAAGAATATAATTTTGAGTGTGCAGCTTTTTTCATGAGAAAGCTCTTTTGCTTTCTCAAAGAGAAAGCTTTGTAACGGTGAAAATTTTCGAATCAAAGATTTTGATGAATTTTGATGTTGTT